>JACVVK020000023.1:1877500-1880000 GCA_018292915.2 Batillaria attramentaria
GTTGTTGTTCATTGTCACACACACACACACACGCACGCACGCACGCACGCACGCACGCACGCTCGCAAAATAACTTAACTCCTAAGAGCCCAAGCCTGAGCACCCCCTGCATATCATAACATTGGTTAAAAAGAACATGCCACTGCACACCAGGAGGAGCCACTTCAAGCCACTATTCTGCAAGTCGTGGGCCTTGCCCGCTAGGCTGGAGACCGCTACAGATTGCATAATGGTGGCTTGAAGTGGCTCGAAGATTTCAAATAGAATTGCGATTTTTGCACGGGCTTTTAAGAGTGTGTGTGTGTGTGCGTGCGTGCGTGCGTGCGTGTGTGTGTGTGTGTGTGTGTGCAGTGAACTGTGGCCGATCATTCTCAGCCTGGTGGTGCTAGGAATATCTCTAGGCGGGTTACTTGTGTGTCCCGTCACACTCGCCACCACAAGTGCAGTGTAAGTTGGTACGCGTGTCATTTTAAGGAGAGTTGTTGTGTTGGATGTCACTTTGAGTTGTTCTTGTTGTTGTTGAGGGGAGCCGGGGTGGACGAATGGTAGAGCGCTGGACTTCTAATGCTCGGGTCGTGAATTCGTATCCCGGCTGCGGCCAAATATTTGTGCTGGCTTTTTTATCGTTGCCCCGTCTTTGATATCACACGTATGTGCCGGAAAAAGGACGTTAAACCCCCCCAAACACCCACCCACCCCTTGTTGTTGTTTGTTGTTGTTGTTGTTTGTTGTTCTTCATGGCAGCCCATCACGGTAAGTCCACGACGTCATTTGATGGGAAAAGGCGTGATTTGATGATGCAAGACATTGACGTAGCGGCCTTTTTGCCACAAAAGGACGTCATGGTTTTACTGTGTTTTGCTGTCACACTACAGCTTTGTCAAGCAAATCGAAGGTTCCCTACCAGCGATACAGATAGAAAGAAGAGAGATAGGACTTTCTGGCAAGAACCGTCGAATACTCCGAGAAGGAATCCCACACGTGTGATCTATCTGTCTGGTTACATGTCAGTCATACTACCAAGCAAATTACTTTTAAAGTTCTTGTAAAGTTTTTTTTGTGAGAGGAGGAAAATGAGAAGGGGTGGGGGGGGGGGGGGGGTGAATGGCTGGTCTGTACAAATGTCGATTGTACGAGACACACATTCGTATCTGTACACGAATCCAAGAGATCCGAGTCAGGACAAAATTATCTTGAATCTTGAATCGTACACATAAATTGCTTTCTCTTAGTCTACCGTTAACTATTTCCTCCCTGTGATCAAATTAAGGGTGGGTGGGTGTGTGTTTGGGGGTTTAACGTCCTTTTCCACCACATACGGGTGATATCAAAGACGGGGCAACGACGAAAAAGCCAGCACAAATATTTGGCCGCAGCCGGGATACGAACTCACGATCCGAGCATTAGAAGTCCAACGCTCTACCATTCGGCCACCCCGGCTCCCGTGTGATCAAATTAAAGTTGTACTCCGTGACCATACCACATGCAGTACAGCTCCGACGAAACTTATCATTTGCGAAGGTCCTCTACACTGTCCATACTCGCTGGAAATCGTGGTTCAAGGCTTCACGGGGCCCTCTCGGGGTTAAAGTTGGCGGACGGCGGGGGGCACGTACCCGTATCTTTTTTGTTTTGGTTCCCCCCCCCCCTTTTTTTTTTTGCATGCACTGTTTTTTCTTATATAATGGCACTAGACCTTTATAGAATCTCTGTTCTTGCAGGTGTGCATTATTATTCCATTATTAAAACTCTGCTTCACAGTGAACTGTTTGCACATTTTCGCAATCAGCTGAAAGGCAATGTCACATTATCTTGTTCAACAGTTTATAAGACAGGACGTTGAATGACTAAACATGACTCACGGACGAACAACAGAAAACAAGAGCGATTCTACCATTTTATCCTGTAGGAATTGTGTGAATCTGAAAAATGACAACGTATCTGTCACCAGGAGCATGGGTTTTCAGCAAGGCAGTGAACTCTACGGCATGATCTCTGGCCTCTTGTCAGGCTTCACGCATTTTGGGTGAGCTTTAGGTCATACATATAACTGCATCACTGCCTCCTGTCCTCTATATCTTCCCTCTCTGCTACAGCTGCTAACCCTCCAGACAACTCAGATCCTTTGCTGATCGACACCCGCATCCTTCGCATTCCACAGGTTAAGTCTAAAACACTAGGTCAGCGAGCATTGCTCTACCACGGTCCAGTCATTTGGAACAGCCTGCCTGCCCATGTTCGCCATGCTGAGTTGGTGGACTCGTTCAAAAGCACTTTAAAGTCACACCTTTTCCGGTTGCATTATACGGACTAATTTGATTGTTCTACCACCACTGTCATCATCATTTGTCGTGTGAGGATGTATTATGACTGTGTGTATGTAAAGTGTATGTAATGTGTATGGAATGTGTACGGAATGTGTATGTAATGCTATTCTGCTACTGTGAGGCGCCCAGAGCTCTAGTAGGAGGTTGGGCGCCAGACAAATCCTCATTATTAT
>JACVVK020000023.1:1885000-1912500 GCA_018292915.2 Batillaria attramentaria
AATTTGTGTTGCCTTATTACATCTAACGATTCATATGATTCGTATGTAATTTTTATTGGAATAAGTGAACACTCTGATTTTTACTCTCTTGTCAGTTGTTTCTTTCGAGAGATAGAGTAAGTTTGATGAGTGCTTGAGTGCATAGATGTGTGTGGCACGTAGGCCCAACAGTATGATGCAATACTCTTTCGCACTTCAGTCATTCTAAACACACATGTCAGAGTAGTTCACTAAACTAAATCTGTAGCGTTCCCGACAACCACGACGACCCCACACCCGGGGCGCTACAGTTGGCGTCGCCGACAGGATTAGAATCGTTTCTCGGGCGGTTCTTTTTGTGCTGGTGTATTTTGTAGGGCGACAGGTTCTTTCTGAGAGTTATGTGAAACGCAGATAGGTAAATAGTTATTTTTGTGAGATACTTGTGTAAAGATTTTGTAGAGCACAGTCATGTTCTAAGATGTTTTTGTGAGGCTTCTATTTGAGGGCTGGAGAGGGCACGCGACTCGACACACGGGAAAGTCTCTGGGAGCCAGCCGACGCACCATCCCGGCTGAGCAGAGCAGCAGACGATCTTGCTGCACGGCAAGCTGTACAGCACGACATCCCGATGAGAGAGGCTGGAACACAGTGATGTTCAAAGCAGACTGCAGCCGTGCGCAGAAGGGTCCAGCGTAGACTGACCCTATGCACACAGGGCAGCTGCGAACATCCCGACAGCCGTGTTCATCCGTGAAAAGGCTCACCTGCCGACACCTGGCAGTCGTGAGAGATTCATCGGACCAGTGACACCAGCAACGAATGACGTTGCTGAGACAGCTTTGCCGAGATTCAAGACCAAGCAGGAGGTCGGTCGGACATGTCAGCACTATGGACGAGTCTATAGATGGCTGACTACAGGAAGGCGAGGGTGGAACGTCACGTTTCCCGCCTTACCGACCCAGCAGAGACAACAGCGACTGTGGGAGAGACAGGGTTGCGACACTGTTCTCCTCCCGAAACAGTCACAGGAGAGATGGATTTTCCTCTCCTTAGCTGGACAACGACGGACACGATCACGTCGTTGTGACTGTTGCGACAGTAGCACGGCAGAGACAGCGGTGGACGACAGCCTGTGAGGATCAACACGTCCAAGAACAGGAGCAGGGAGCAATTGTGAAGGAGCGCGTCAGTGTTTTGCTTGACATGCAGTTCCAGATTCCAGTGACACCTGGGGGAAACAGAGAGGGTGTAGACTGTCTTTGGTATTTGCCTCTGTCAGTCACCCGACGTTTCGCCGGCCGGCAACGGAATGGTGGACCATCGTGGGAGGGTTCCCCGGCACCATTCACGTCACAATGAGGGTTGTAGCCACGCGTGGTAACGAACCCGTTGCGCGTGACAACCATTCCCAGTGTCACTCGGCAGGAAGTTTGACGACTCTCCTGCGGTAAGTATACTCCTTTCGGCATCGTCAGTTACATGACGGATTGCCACGTGGAGTGGAGGGAATCTGCGCGACGGCTCGAACATCTGAGACTCCCAGACGGCAAAAGACAGCTGGAACAAAGCACCAGCGGCTCGATACTCACCACTATGTGCACAGTGTGAGTGAATATCACGGCAATGAAAGATTTGCCTACGACAGCGACGTTGGAGGACTGATCATCCTCAACGTGCGCTAGAGCCGTCAGCACGAAGCCCGGTATTATCAGCACCGGCGTCAACATCATCAGTCAGCACCGCATCATACAGACAACGGAGGCGACGGCCTCAAACAGGATTTGCTGCACCATGCAGAGACAGTTTTTAACACTGTCACCACAAGCGCCAGCGTCGCTGAGACTACGACTGAGTACTCTCATAAGCGAGCTGAGCGACGGATATTCCTGCTACGGATTCTGAGCCTGAGAGAACAACACAGGTTACGTCATGACACCCTACTGGCCACAGGGTTTGACGTTAAGCAGAGAGAACGGCGAGACAGCCTAGTATTCTGCAATAAGACCTCAGGCAGGTAGCAGAGAAACGGATCACCGGATTACGACATCAGATTCTTCACAAGACAGGAGAGGCGCACGGACAGGCGACAGGACGTAAGATCCGCAGTGTGCGATCTTAGCGGTACACGCATTACGTGTGACTATGTCCATGGCGTACATGCACCCCTGTCTGCCTCATGTGGAAAATGTCACCGCAAACAGGTTGACAGTTCCGGACAGAGCGCCCATCGTCAGAGGAAGGATGGCGATGAGCTGCGGCTCATCCGTCGTCATCTGACTAACGACACGACCCGTACACTAGCGTGAGTACAGCCGCATCAGGTCTAGAAGGGACGCCTTCTTTGACAAGAGATGCTGGTCGGAATTTCTGACATAAACTCACTAAGTGTGACACCCAGAGGAACAGCAACACCGAGAAAGACCATCAGGATCGGCCGATCGATCACAGATCGAATGCTGTGACCCAATAGGGACAGCAGGGCCGAATGCAAGTGACGTCAGCGAATATCTTCCAGTCATCTTTGTCCTCCAGCATTACGCCATGTATCACTCAGTACACGCCCGTCTGAATGACGGTAGAAGTGAGCTCGCAGCACTTGACCAACAGTGGCTATGAGTAGCCAGTTGCAGGCGTCACAAGCTCGGTACTGAGGTGAAACACAGAGCGATAACAGCATCGAACTGGAGTTGACAGGACAGATGAAAAAGTGTGCGATTGCGATAGCCACTAACATCTGTAAGATGCGATTCGCATGACTGCATCAGGCGTCAGAACGGCAAGGAATGACAGCTCAACGGAGATATTGCGTCACGGAAATCACAACACCAACAGAGAGCCGACTTCATAAAGACAGCAACTAAAGACAGCCTATTTCCTGTGTAAGACCAGCATGGCCACGGAGGTGCTGTGTGGATATTATTCTGCCCGCACAAAGCGGTTGAATCCCGCTGCCGAAACTGGTTTTCGGAAGTGCGAAGGGAGCACCGGCTAATAACGGACAGCGGTTATTGCATAACCCAACAAACAGCGACTACGATCACCGACACCGGACATCACCAACGGACACCATCATCCAGCGTAATCTGCATGGGGTGTTACGCCAGCCGATACCGGAGACTAGGCGTTAGAGTTTAACGCAATGGTCCGGTCCACATGGAAAACTCTGAAATTGACGTGTGAGGCTGCGGCCCACTCGGATTTTTCAGCGAACGCAGAGAAAGCAGCTGAAGAAAGGATGATGTAAATTTCTAGGGAGACAGCAGTCCTGCAGTCTCCGAGCTTTCTCATCCCGCATCATCATCACTCAAAGTTGCTGGATCTTCCTTGCTATGGAATACCGATAGCAGCAGCTGATGCTGTTTGCAAGACAGCCCTGGACAACGATGGATTGGATGGAAGCGGTAAAGTCGGTAGGCCCCGTAGGCGACCGCAAATCCTTACACGACTTGAAGTTGGATGGTGCCGAGAAACAGACGTTGGTTGCTACCTTCCAGAAGTAACCGAGAAGCACCGACATTGTCTACAACCGGGGGGCAAGGGTTACCCAGCGCCCGGCACCGATGGATATTCTACGGATTACCTGTACAATGGACAGACATTAAACATTTTCCGGACTTGACATTGCATGCCGTTTATTTGAGAGACTTTTGTTGTTATTATGTAGTGGTAGGATGTATGTATGATTTTTATTATAGTTTCTTGTAAATTCGGGACGAATTTATAGGAAGGCGAGGGTAGTGTAGCGAAGACGCACTTCGCTATGTTTGTGTTCAGTACAGCCGCCATTCTTAGTACAGGCGCACTTTTAAATTGGGGCAAGCTAGCCACAGTGAAGGGTCAGTTTCACGTGCGCTGGCCACGTGATCGCGTGATGAGCGCGTGATTTCTTGCATAAATACTAAAGATAGAGCCTTATAATAGCGAGAGTTCCCGCGTTTTCCTCAGTCGCCTTCTGAGAGTCCCAGAGACTGTGTGTCGTCCCTCCAGCCCGGCCTCGAATCTTCTCCACTTCTTATGTTCAGGCTTAGCCCCTCACTGAGCCTCTGGAGTCAGTATATTGTCAGTATTGGACCTGTTACTGGATGCCTCTTCTATTAGGGACTATGTGCACGGAGGAGAAATTGTGATTCGGTATTGGATTACTTGTGAATTGTGTTTGGAACCACTGAATTCGGACTTGGAATTAGTCTTCCGATAAACGGTGATTGTGTCTCATTTTATTCCCTTTTGAACTAGAGAACAGGTGATGTAAAGTAGGAAGATACTTGTAATAGTTCGAAGTACTCTAAGAGATCTGATAGTTAACAGTACTAATTAGAGCAGTTACGTAAATTAACGGTTATTAGTGTAAATTTGTATTTCCGGTTTAGACAGAGAGATAGAACGTTGTTCATTAGTGAGAGATACTCTAGTGTCAGGCTCCTTTGTTTTATGCCCAGCCAGTGAGGGAGGTTTCCCAGCTTCTTGTGTAACACGCAGTGCGCACGCGGCCGAGTGTGTATTGTCTGTTCATTCAGTACCGACGGTCACTAGGCAGAGTAAGGAATTCCATTCACAGAGTGACCGCGCTGTCGGTTTACATCACTCACGGAATTGTCCACTCCCCGCTACTTTCGGTTGTACTGTCCCGTCCCACATTTTGCAGCTTAGTCTCTTCCCGCATTCTTTTGTTATATTTGTAGAGTAGTGTTTAGTAGTTTCTAGTTTGTTGCCCGACAAGTATTAATCATCACGCTCATATATTTTGAGCCGAATTTGTGTTGCCTTATTACATCTAACGATTCATATGATTCGTATGTAATTTTTATTGGAATAAGTGAACACTCTGATTTTTACTCTCTTGTCAGTTGTTTCTTTCGAGAGATAGAGTAAGTTTGATGAGTGCTTGAGTGCATAGATGTGTGTGGCACGTAGGCCCAACAGTATGATGCAATACTCTTTCGCACTTCAGTCATTCTAAACACACATGTCAGAGTAGTTCACTAAACTAAATCTGTAGCGTTCCCGACAACCACGACGACCCCACACCCGGGGCGCTACAAAAGCAGTCATACATTTTGCCTACAGCTGTTACAGAAAGCAGTCATACTATTTACCTATAGCTGTTACAGAAAGCAGTCATACATTTTGCCTACAGCTGTTACAGAAAGCAGTCATACATTTTGCCTACAGCTGTTACAGAAAGCAGTCATACTATTTACCTATAGCTGTTACAGAAAGCAGTCATACTATTTACCTATAGCTGTTACAGAAAGCAGTCATACATTTTGCCTACAGCTGTTACAGAAAGCAGTCATACATTTTGCCTACAGCTGTTACAGAAAGCAGTCATACTATTTACCTATAGCTGTTACAGAAAGCAGTCATACATTTTGCCCGTAGCTGTTACAGAAAGCAGTCGTACATTTTGCCCGTAGCTGTTACAGAAAGCAGTCACACATTTTGCCCGTAGCTGTTACAGAAAGCAGTCATACATTTTGCCGGTAGCTGTTACAGAAAGCAGTCACACATTTTGCCCGTAGCTGTTACAGAAAGCAGTCGTACATTTTGCCCGTAGCTGTTACAGAAAGCAGTCACACATTTTGCCCGTAGCTGTTACAGAAAGCAGTCGTACATTTTGCCCGTAGCTGTTACAGAAAGCAGTCACACATTTTGCCCGTAGCTGTTACAGAAAGCAGTCATACATTTTGCCGGTAGCTGTTACAGAAAGCAGTCACACATTTTGCCCGTAGCTGTTACAGAAAGCAGTCGTACATTTTGCCCGTAGCTGTTACAGAAAGCAGTCACACATTTTGCCCGTAGCTGTTACAGAAAGCAGTCGTACATTTTGCCCGTAGCTGTTACAGAAAGCAGTCACACATTTTGCCCGTAGCTGTTACAGAAAGCAGTCATACATTTTGCCGGTAGCTGTTACAGAAAGCAGTCATACATTTTGCCCGTAGCTGTTACAGAAAGCAGTCATACATTTTGCCGGTAGCTGTTACAGAAAGCAGTCACACATTTTGCCCGTAGCTGTTACAGAAAGCAGTCATACATTTTGCCCGTAGCTGTTACGGAAAGCAGTCATTCATTTTACCTACAGCTGTTACAGAAAGCAGTCATACGTTTTACCCGTGGCTGGTTAACATCGAGATATTAATTACAAGAAGCCTGGAATGCGGCCCTGTCCCGCAGTCCCAAACCACAAGGACCTCCATAGTATCATCATACCATCATCCTCATCATCGTGAATAATAGTAATTGTACAAACTTCCGAGCCTACTGTTGATTCCCCCTATGACCTGGGAGAAACACCACTGGAGTTGGCGAACATTTTGGGCAGAAAAAAAAACCCACAGAAAAATTATATCACTTTAAAGCGGAACGTGGCCGCTTTAATATTGCGTTGACTTACAGAGAAATGGTGGTGACGACTTGTGACGACAGGCCAAAGACAGAATACTATAGCTGAGCCAAGCCATTATGGTGGAGGGGTCGACTGAACTGTTGCAGTGGAGTTCCTTCCTCGTGGCAGTTGCATTCATCAGCGTCTGATTGCCCGCTCAATACACGCAAAGGGAGCAGCAAGGTTAACACGGCTGCCTCGTGGATGGACGACGGAAAATCAGGACGATGATAATACTACAACTTGACAGGCTATGAAAGTATGTTATTATCATTTTGGGCAGGGACGGTATGCTCTCTCTGTCTCTGTCTCTATCTCTCGTCGGGGTGGTCGAATGGTAGAGCGTTGGACTTCTAATGCTCGGGTCGTGAGTTCGATCCCGGCTGGGGCCAAATATTTGTGCTGGCTTTTTCATCGTTGCCCCGTCTTTGATATCACCCTATGTGGCGAAAAAAGGACATTAAACCCCCAAACACCCCCCCCCCCCCTCTCTCTCTCTCTCTGATTGTACCGATAAAGGCAAACCTATTTTGTGACATGTACTGTTCTTTGAATTATCACCATCATTTTCAGCAGCAGCAACCTCTCTGTGTGTCTGTCTCTCTCCCCCTCTCTCTCTCGTGCGCGCACGAGTGTGGATGTGTGTGTGTGTGTGTGTGTGTGTGTGTGTGTGTGTGTGTGTGTGTGTGTGTGTGTGTGTGCGCGCGCGTTTGTGTGTGTGTCCTGATACATTTTGTGTGGTTTATTAGTGTAGCAAGGACAGATAGTAAGAGAGACCTGTGCGTCTATTATCTCATCCTTGGAAAATAAAGTGTGTGTGTGTGTGTGTGTGTGTGTGTGTGTGTGTGTGTGTGTGTGTGTGTGTGTGTGTGTGTGTGTGTCTGTGTGTGTGTGTGTGTGTCTGTCTGTCTGTCTGTGTGTGTGTCTGTCTGTCTGTCTGTGTGTGTGTGTCTGTGTGTCTGTGTGTGTGTGTCTGTGTCTGTCTGTGTGTGTGTCTGTGTCTGTCTGTGTGTGTGTGTCTGTCTGTGTGTGTCTGTGTGTGTGTGTGTCTGTCTGTGTGTGTGTGTGTCTGTCTGTGTGTGTGTGTCTGTCTGTGTGTCTGTCTGTGTGTCTGTCTGTCTGTGTGTCTGTCTGTGTCTGTCCGTGTGTGTGTCTGTCCGTGTGTGTGTCTGTCTGTGTCTGTCTGTCTGTGTCTGTCTGTCTGTGTCTGTCTGTCTGTGTCTGTCTGTCTGTCTGTGTCTGTTTGTCTGTTTGTCTGTCTGTCTGTGTCTGTCTGTCTGGGTCTGTCTGTCTGTGTCTGTCTGAGTCTGAGTGAGTCAGTCAGTCACAGTCTCTCTCTCTCTCTCTCTCTCTCTCAGACAGACAGTATGCGCCTTCGTTGGGATTAACACACACACACACACACACACGTATACATGAATTCGATGTATGAATGTGCAGAAAAATACTGAAATACTGGCGTGTGTGTGAGCGTCAGATTCAGTAGTGTTTAGCCAGGGGATCATACGAGCGAGAGGATCATGAGTGAGTGAGTGAGTGAGTGAGTGTGTGTGTGTGTGTGTGTGTGTGTGTGTGTGTGTGTGTGTGTGTGTGTGTAGTGTGTGTGTGTGTGTGTGTGTGTATGTGTGTGTTACACAGCGTATTATTATAATTTCTTCCAGTGTTTGTAAACCTGTTGTATACTTTGTATTGCGTTTTCAAGTAATAATGACATTTAGTAATAGCAACTTCACGGTACATGTACGTAAAATTATTTGCTTTGTGACGGGCCGATGGCATCAACAATAAAGAATTGAATTGAATTTTGTTTTGGGTTAGTTGTTGTTGTTGTTGTTTGGGATGGTGGTGGTTGGGTTTTTGTTGTTGTTGTTTTTATTTTGTTTTGTTTTGCGTTTTTATGCGCGAACGTGAACATTTTCAGACGCGAGAACAATGATAACTTCGACTGAACAATCACTTTCTCTCACCAACACATGTTTCACACCAACACATGTCTCGCACCAACATTTCTCACACCAACACATGTCTCACACCAACACATTTCGTACTCCAACACATTTCTTATGTCACTTCATGTTTCACACCAACACATGTCTTACACCAACACATGTCTCACACCAACACGTCTTACACCAACACATGTTTCACACCAACACATGTCTCACACCAACACGTCTTACACCAACACATGTTTCACACCAACACGTCTTGCACCAACACATGTCTGACACCAACACATTTCTCACACCAACACATGTCTCACACCAACACATTTCGTACTCCAACACAATTCCTATGTCACTTCATGTCTCACACCAACACATGTCTTACACCAACACATGTCTTACACCAACACTGGCGTTAAGCCCTAAATAACTAACTAACTAACTCGCACCAACACATGTCTTACACCAAGACATGTCTCACACCAACATTTCTCACACCAACACATGTCTCACACCAACACATGTTTTACACGAACACATGTCTCACACCAACACATGTTTCACACCAACACATGTCGCGCACCAACACATGTCTTGCACCAACACATTTCTCACACCAACAATTCTCACACCAACACATGTCTCACATCAACACATGTTTCACACCAACACATATCTCACACCATCACGTCTTACACCAACACATTTCTCACACCAACACATTTCTCACACCAACATTTCTCACACCAACACATGTTTCACACCAACACATATCTCACACTATCACGTCTTACACCAACACATTTCTCACACCAACACATGTCCTACAACCGGCCCCCGTAGTGTAGTGGTTAGCACTTCGGACCATAGACCGGGAGATCCGGGTTGAATCCCAGCCGAGGCCAGCGGGACTTTTCCTACCTGGGTCGGTTCCTACTCAGAGCAGGTGTGCAATGGGCCAAATGGGGAGGTTGTTGCCACACAGCGGAGATTCACCACTCCACGGGTGCGACTTTGGCATGACACGTCTTATGATGTGGATGATTACACGGCCGGCACCGCAGGTTTTAAGATAAAGCCCGTCCCCACTTCAAGAAGTGCATAACGTCTGTCCAACAAACGCCCATCTCAATTTCTGGGAGTACATACACTATTCATATCAACAAAAAGCACAATCATCTCCATTTCAATCAGTGTATAACTGATGTCAAGAAAACTTATGACTCCCATCCTACAACCCACTCACCCCCACCCCCAACACACACCCTTACACACACAAGAAAACTTATGCCTCCCATCCTACAACCCACCCACCCTCCTCCCACCACATAATACACACACACTTCAAGGAGTGCATAACTGATTTTAAGAAAACAACAACAACAAACAAAAACAAATAAACAAACAAACAAACCAACAAAAAAAAAAAAACCCTGCCCGTCTCCATTTGAAGGAGTGCATAACTGGTTTTAAGAAAACGCCCGTCTCCATTTCAAGGAGTTCATAACTGATGTCAAGAAAACGCCCATCTCCATTTCAATGAGGGCATAACTGATGTTAAGCAAACGTCCATCTCCATTGAAAGGAGTGCATAATTAATCATTAGAAAACGTCGATCTCTATTTCAGTGATTGCATATCTGGTGTGAAGAAAACGCCCATCTCCATTTCAAAGAGTACAGATATCAGGAAAACGTCAATCTGCACTCAAAGGAAAGCCCCCCCCCCCCCCACACACACACCTCAAGGAGTGAATAACTGAGGTCAGGAAAAGGCCCATCTCTATTTCTAAGAGTGCATAAGTGATTTCAGGAAAAGGTCCAACTTTGGAAGGACTACAAATAATCAAGAAAACACCGATATCCACTCAAAGAAAATCACGTATCATGCCTCCCCTTCCACCCCCCCCCCCCCCCCCCCCCCCGCCCTCGCGCAAAATACACACACACTTCAAGCAGTGCATAACTGACATTGAGAAAACGTCCATCTCCATTTCAAGGAGTGCATAACTGATGTCCAGAAAACACCCGACTCCATTTCAAAGAATACATAACTGCTGTTCTGCAAACGCCGATTTCAATTTCAATATTATTCATGTCAACAAAAAGCACATCTCCATTTCAACCAGTGTATAATTTATGTCACGGAAACGCCCATCTCCATTTAAAGGTGTGCATAATTAATGTCAAGAAAATGTCCGTCTTTGCCTTAAGGAGTACAGATATCAAGAAGATGTCAATATCCACTAGAAGGAAAGCACATACCACCACCGCCCCTACCCCCAGCCCCCACCCCCTTAAAGGAGTCCATAACTGATTTCAAGAGAACGTTCACGTCAAGGAGTGCATAAATGATGTGAAGAAAACCTCCACCTCTATTTCAATGAGTACTGACATAAAAAAAAGTCAATCCCCACCTGAAGGAAAGCACATGTCATGTCTCCCCTGCCCCCCCCCCCTTCCTCCCACCCACTCACACACACTTCAAGGAATGCGTGTATCGACAAAACGCCGTGAACGTTCATCTCCATTTCAACGAGTGCATAATTGATGTCAAGAAAACGTCCCCCGCCCATCTCCATATCAAGGAGTGTGTAACTGATGTCCAGAAAATACCATTTCAAGGAGTGCATAACTGTTGTCCAGAAAACGCGCATCTACATTTCAAGGAGTGCAAAACTGATGTTAAGAAAACGCCCATCTCCATCTCCGAGGTGCCCCCCACCTCACTCCCTCCACACACACACACACACACACACACACACCCCCCCCCCCACACACACACACACACACACACACTACAATGAGTGCACAACTGATGGCAAGAAAATGTCCGTCTTTGTTTAAAGGACTACAGATATCAAGAAAATGTCATTATCCACTAGAAGGAAAGCAGATACCACCACCGCCCCTACCCCTCCCCCCCCCCCCCCGACCCTTCAAGGAGTCCATAACTGATTTCAAGAGAACGTTCATGTCAAGGAGTGCATAAATGATGTGAAGAAAACCTCCACCTCTATTTCAATGAGTACTGACATAAAAAAGTCAATCCCCACCTGAAGGAAAGCACATGTCATGCCTCCCCTCCCCCCCCCCTCCTCCCACCCACTCACACACACTTTAAGGAGTGCGTCGAGAAAACGTCCATAACCGACGTCGAGAGAACGTCCATAATACCTGTCTTGATTTCAAGGAGTGCATAACTGATCTTAAGAAAACGCCCATCTCCTTTTTGAAGGAGTGCATAACTGATGTCCAGAAAACGCAAATCTCAAGGAGTGCAAACTGATGTTAAGAAAACGCCCATATCCATCTCCAAGGTGCCCCCCCCCCCCCCACCACTCCCTCCACACACACACACACACACACACACACACACACACACACACACACACACACACACTGACACACACACACACACACTGACACACACACACACACACACACACACACTGACACACACACACACACTGACACACACACACACACTGACACACACACACACACACACTGACACACACACACACACACACACACACACACACACACACACACACACACACACACACACACACACACACTACAAGGAGTGCATAATTGATGTCAAGAAAATGTCCACCTTTGTTTTAAGGAGTACAGATATCAAGAAAATGTCAATATCCACTAGAAGTAAAGCACATACCACCACCGCCCCTCCCCCCCTCCTCCGGCCCCTTCAAGGAGTCCATAACTGATTTCAAGAGAACGTTCATGTCAAGGAGTGCATAAATGATGTGAAGAAAACCATCTCTATTTCAGTGAGTACTGACATAAAAAAGGCAATCCCCACCTGAAGGAAAGCACATCTCATGCCTCCCCCCACCCCCTTCCTCCCAACCACTCACTAACACTTCAAGGAGTGCGTGTATCAAGAGAACGTCCATAACTGATGTCAAGAGAACGTTCATCTCCATTTCAAGGAGTGCATAACTGATTTTAAGAAAACGCCCATCTCCGTATCAAGAAGTGCGTAGCTGATGTCCAGAAAATGCCTATTTCCATTTTAAGGCGTGCATAACTGATGTCCAGAAAACGCCCATCTCCATTTCAAGGAGTGCATACCTGATTTTTAAAAAACGCCCATCTCCGTATCAAGGAGTGCGTAGCTGATGTCCAGAAAATACCTGTCTCCATTTCAAGGACTGCATAACTGATGTCCATAAAACGCCCATCTCCATTTCAAGGACTGCATAACTGATGTCCATAAAACGCCCATCTCCATTTCAAGGAGTGCATAACTGATTTTTAAAAAACGCCCATCTCCGTATCAAGGAGTGCGTAGCTGATGTCCAGAAAATACCTGTCTCCATTTCAAGGACTGCATAACTGATGTCCAGAAAACGCCCATATCCATTTCAAGGAGTTCATAATTAATGTCAAGAAAACGATTATCTCCATATCAAGGAGTGTGTAACTGATGTCCAGAAAATACCTGTCTCCATTTCAAGGAGTGCATAACTGATGTCCAGAAAACGCGCATCTCCATCTCAAGGAGTGCAAAACTGATGTTACGAAAACGCCCATCTCCATCTCCAAGGTGCCCCCTCCCTCCCTCCACACACACACACACACACACACACACACACACACACACACACACACACACACACACACACACACACACACACACACACACACACACACTCACACACTCTCTCTCTCTCTCTCTACTTGTATCACACACCGTGGTGGGCCTCCAAAACCAATTAAATGTCCTGGCTAGAGCCTCGGCAAATATTGGCCTTAGAATAAATATGGACAAAACCAAGGTAATGGTATTTAGGAAAGGCGGTTATTTGGCGGCCAGAGAGAAGTGGTTTTTAAATGGGCAAAAATTGAAGTAGTTAACTCGTATACTTATCTCGGTTTTACACTGACAACCATGTTGTCTGCAAACATTGCCTTGGAAGGAATAGCTGTTAAAGCCAGGAAAAAAGTAATGGAAATTTTCAAATCTCTGTGGAAAATCGGCTGTCAAGACATCAAGGTGTATCTAAAGCTTTTTGACCTCCAGGTACAGCCTGCCTTGACCTATGCGGCGGAAATTTGGGGTTGGGAAGAGGTAAAGCAAGTAGAAGCGGTACACATGTATGCTTGTAAAAAGATTCTAGCTGTCAGTCAGAAAACTCCAAACACACTTGTGTATGGGGAGTTGGGTAGGTACCCCCTTTTTATAAACACACTGGTGAAAGTTGTAAAATACTGGCTACGTCTTTTGACACAGGATGAGGCCAGACTTCCAAGAGCAGCGTATGAATCGGCGAGAACATTGGATGACAAGGGTATAGAAACTTGGGCAACACATGTGAGGAAATGTATGTTCTCGTACGGATTTGGGTTCGTGTGGTTGTATCAGGGGGTCGGAAACAAAGCAATGTTTCTAAGAGAGTTTAAACAGCGCTTGGTGGACTGTTACCATCAAGACTGGCACTGGAAGATTGTCAATAGTCAGCGATATGTGAAATATAAAGAATTCAAACAGACGTTGCAGCCAGAGCCGTACTTAAACGAGCTAACTACCAGACATTTCCGCGATGTAGTTGTTAGATTCAGATTAGGAGTAAATGAACTTATGTCCAATAAACATAGATATGCACAAAATGCTAGTGCAAGATGCTGCCCTTTTTGTCAGGGGAAAGAAGAGGACGAAGTACACTTTTTGTTCAGTTGCCCTGTGTATGAGCAACTCCGGACGGACAGATTCCCGAATCTATGCATTGACAACCCTACTATGAATGATATATCCGTGCTATTGAGTTTGTCCTTTGTTCGGACACTTGCAAAATTCCTAGTCGAAGCGTTTAAACTTAGAAATTATAAACTTGGTATGACATCTACATCCTTTGTAATGAATGATTGATACTCATTTTAGAGAACTATGCCATAAGAATGTACGCGCCACATGCCCCAATGTCACCAGTTGTAACCAGAGGGCTCAGCTGGTGGGGAGTGTTCCTTTTTGTTCCTTTTGTTCCTCTGTGTGTGTGTGTGTGTGTGTGTAGTGGGTATAAACTAGGATATATTCTATTGTACGCACAAAGTTGTCTACACGCAAAACAAAATAGTAAAGACATGCATACACATACTAGTAATATAAACTAAGGAAACGCACAGTTGGCAAGGACTGAGGCCAAAACAATCAAGCACACGACTATTTAAAAAATTCAAACTTGCGGGGTACAAACTGATGCAAATAAACCATCGTAATCTGTAGTGTATACATGTAACAGCATGTGGCCACGAATGTGGATACTTTATATGGTAATTATCTTATGCTTTTTCTGTGTTTTTATGTCTTTTTGTTGTGTTTTTTTTCCCCTTTCTTTAAGCTATCCAGTACCCACACGTGTCTTGCTGTGAAAATGACGACTGATCATGTATTGTGCATGTGTAACTCCCCCTTGTTACGGATCAAGTATCCAAACAATAAAATATGTCGAAGTCGAAGTCTCTCTCTCTCTCTCTACAGGGACTGCACAATTAATGTCAAGAAAATGTCCGTCTTTGCTTCAAGGAGTACAGATATCAAGAAAATGTCAATATCCACTAGAAGGAAAGCACACTCACTCCCTCCACACACACACACACACTCTCTCTCTCTACAAGGAGTGCATAACTGATGTAAAGAAAATGTCAGAAAATGTAAGGAGTACGGATATCAAGAAAATGTCAATATCCTCCGGAAGGAAAGCGCATACCACCACCGCCCCTCCCCCCCCCCCCCCATAGGCCCCTTCAGGAAGTCCATAACTGATTTCAAGAGAACGTTCATGTCAAGGAGTGCATAAATGATGTGAAGAAAACCTCCACCTCTATTTCAATGAGTACTGACATAAAAGATTCAATCCCCAGCTGAAGGAAAGCACGTCATGCCTCCCCTCCCCCCCCCCTCCCTTCCTCCCACCCACGCACACACACTTCAAGGACTGAGTGTATCAAGAAAACGTCCATAACTGATGTCACGAGAACGTTCATCTCCATTTCAAGGAGTGCATAATTGATGTCAAGAAAACGTCCATCTCCATTTCAAAGGAGTGCATAACTGATTTTAAGAAAACGCCCATCTCCATATCAAGGAGTGCGGAACTGATGTCCAGAAAATACCTGTCTCCATTTCAAGGAGTGCATAACTGATGTCCAGAAAAAGCCCACCTCCAATTGAAGGAGTTCATAATTGATGTCAAGAAAACGCCCATCTCCATATCAAGGAGTGCCTAACTGATGTCCAGAAAATACCTGTCTCCATTTCAAGGAGCTAGTGCGTAGCTGATGTCCAGAAAATGCCTATTTCCATTTTAAGGCGTGCATAACTGATGTCCAGAAAACGCCCATCTCCATTTCAAGGAGTGCATAACTGATTTTTAGAAGACGCCCATCTCCGTATCAAGGAGTGCGTAGCTGACGTCCAGAAAATACCTGTCTCCATTTCAAGGACTGCATAACTGATGTCCATAAAACGCCCATCTCCATTTCAAGGACTGCATAACTGATGTCCATAAAACGCCCATCTCCATTTCAAGGAGTGCATAACTGATTTTTAAAAAAACGCCCATCTCCGTTATCAAGGAGTGCGTAGCTGATGTCCAGAAAATACCTGTCTCCATTTCAAGGACTGCATAACTGATGTCCAGAAAACGCCCATATCCATTTCAAGGAGTTCATAATTAATGTCAAGAAAACGATTATCTCCATATCAAGGAATGTGTAACTGATGTCCAGAAAATACCTGTCTCCATTTCAAGGAGTGCATAACTGATGTTAAGAAAACGCCCATCTCCATCTCAAGGAGTGCAAAACTGATGTTAAGAAAACGCCCATCTCCATCTCCAAGGTGCCCCCTCCCTCCCTCCCTCCCTCCACACACACACACACACACACACACACACACACACACACACACACACACACACACACACACACACACACACACACACACACACACACTCTCTCTCTCTCTCTCTCTCTCTACAGGGACTGCAAAATTAATGTCAAGAAAATGTCCGTCTTTGCTTCAAGGAGTACAGATATCAAGAAAATGTCAATATCCACTAGAAGGAAAGCACATACCACCACCGCCCCTACCCCCCCCCCCCCCCCCCCCCCGACCCTTCAAGGAGTCCATAACTGATTTCAAGAGAACGTTCATGTCAAGGAGTGCATAAATGATGTGAAGAAAACCTCCACCTCTATTTCAAGGAGTACAGACATGAAAAAAGTCAATCCCCACCTGAAGGAAAGCACATGTCATGCCTCCCCTCCCCCCCCCCTCCTCCCACGCACTCACACACACTTTAAGGTGTGCGTCGAGAAAACGTCCATAACCGACGTCGAGAGAACGTTCATCTCCATTTCAAGCAGTGCATAATTGATGTCAAGAAAACGTCCATATCCATTTCAAGGAGTGCGTAACTGATGTCCAGAAAACGCCCATCTCCATTTCAAGAAGTACATAACTGATGTCCAGAAAAAAACCCATCTCCATATCAAGGAGTGCGTAACTGATGTCCAGAAAATACCTGTCTCTATTTCTAGAAGTACATAACTGATGTCTAGAAAACGCGCATCTCCATTTCAAGGAGTGCAAAAGTGATGTTCAGAAAATGCCCATCGCCATCTCCAAGGTGCTCCCCCCCCCACTCCCTCCACACACACACACACACTCTCTCTCTCTACAAGGAGTGCATAACTGATGTAAAGAAAATGTCAGAAAATGTAAGGAGTACGGATATCAAGAAAATGTCAATATCCTCCGGAAGGAAAGCGCATACCACCACCGCCCCTACCCCCCCCCCCCATAGGCCCCTTCAGGAAGTCCATAACTGATTTCAAGAGAACGTTCATGTCAAGGAGTGCATAAATGATGTGAAGAAAACCTCCACCTCTATTTCAATGAGTACTGACATAAAAGATTCAATCCCCAGCTGAAGGAAAGCACGTCATGCCTCCCCTCCCCCCCCCCCCTCCCTTCCTCCCACCCACGCACACACACTTCAAGGACTGAGTGTATCAAGAAAACGTCCATAACTGATGTCACGAGAACGTTCATCTCCATTTCAAGGAGTGCATAATTGATGTCAAGAAAACGTCCATCTCCATTTCAAAGGAGTGCATAACTGATTTTAAGAATACGCCCATCTCCATATCAAGGAGTGCGGAACTGATGTCCAGAAAATACCTGTCTCCATTTCAAGGAGTGCATAACTGATGTCCAGAAAAAGCCCACCTCCAATTGAAGGAGTTCATAATTGATGTCAAGAAAACGCCCATCTCCATATCAAGGAGTGCCTAACTGATGTCCAGAAAATACCTGTCTCCATTTCAAGGAGCTAGTGCATAACTGATATCCAGAAAACGCGCATCTCCATTTCCAGGAGTGCAAAATTGACGTTAAGAAAACGCCCATCTCCATCTCCAAAGCGCCCCGCCCCCCCCCCCCCCCCCACACACACACACACACACTATAAGGAGTGCATAATTGATTTCAAGAAACCTTCCATCTCTATTTCAAGGAGTACAGATATCAAGAAAAGATATCAACACGTACAACTCCATTTCAAAGAGTGCATAATTAATGTCAGGAAAATATCAATCTCCACTAGAAGGAAGCACATAGCACCACCCATCGACCCCTTCAAGGACGGCATAACTGACGTCAAGAGAACTTTCATCTCCATGTCAAGAAATACAAAATTCGTGTCAAGAAAACGTCCATCTCCCTTTCATGGAACGCATAGTTAATGCTTAAAACGCCCATCTCTACTTCAATAAGTGCATGTCAAGTGCATCTCCATTCCAAGGAATGCATAACCGATGTCAAGAAAACGCCCTCTAGATTTCAAGGAGTGCATAACTGATGTCCAGAAAAAGCCCACCTCCAATTGAAGGAGTTCATAATTGATGTCAAGAAAACGCCCATCTCCATATCAAGGAGTGCCTAACTGATGTCCAGAAAATACCTGTCTCCATTTCAAGGAGCTAGTGCATAACTGATATCCAGAAAACGCGCATCTCCATTTCCAGGAGTGCAAAACTGACGTTAAGAAAACGCCCATCTCCATCTCCAAGGTGCACCCTCCCTCCCTCCCTCCCCCCCCCCACACACACACCTCTCTCTCTCTCTCTCTACAGGGACTGCATAATTAATGTCAAGAAAATGTCCGTCTTTGTTTCAAGGAGTACAGATATCAAGAAAATGTCAATATCCACTAGAAGGAAAGCACATACCACCATCGCCCCCCCCCCTCACCCGCCCCCTTCAAGGAGTCCATAACTGATTTCAAGAGAACGTTCATGTCAAGCAGTGCATAAATGATGTGAAGAAAACCTCCATCTCTATTTCAAGGAGTACAGACATAAAAAAGTCAATCCCCACCTGAAGGAATGCACATGTCATGCCTCCCCCTCCATCCCCCCCTTCCTCCCACCCACTCACACACACTTCAAGGAGTGCGGGTATCAAGAAAACGTCCATAACCGATGTCAAGAGAACGTTCATCTCCATTTCAAGGAGTGCATAACTGGTGTCAAGAAAACGTCCATCTCCATTTCAAGGAGTGCATAGCTTATTTTAAGAAAAGGCCCATCTCCATTTCAAGGAGTGCATAACTGATTTTAAGAAAACGCCCATCTCCATTTCAACGAGTTCATAACTGATGTGAAGAAAACGCCCATCTCTATATCAAGGAGTGCATAACTGATGTCCAGAGAATACCTGTCTCCATTTCAAGGAGTGCATAGCTGATGTCCAGAAAAAGCCCATCTCCATCTCCAAGGTGCCCCCCCCCCTCCCCCTTCCCTCCACACAGACACAGACACAGACACACACACAGACACACACACACACACACTCCAGCCTGAATCTCTATAAGAAGTGCATAATTGATGTCAAGAAAACGTCTCCATTTCGATGATTGCATAATTGATTTCTAGAAACCGTCCATCTCCATTTCAAGGAGTACATATTTCAAGAAAAGATATCAAAACGTACATCTCTATTTCAAAGAGTGCAGAATTAATGTCAAGAAATGTCCGTCTCTGCTATAAGGAATACAGATATAAAAAAATGTCAATCTCCACTAAAAGGAAACACAGATCACCATGCACCAACACACCCCTTGAAGGAGTGCATAATTGATGTCAAGAGACAAACATCCATTTCTATTTCAAGGAGTGCAGACATAAAAAAAATGTCAATCTCCACTAGAAGGAAACCTCCGTGCAAGCAGTACATAACTGATGTCAAGATAATGTTCATCTCCATGTCAAGTAGTGCATATATGATGTAAAGGAAGCATTCATCTCTATTTCAAGGAGTACAGAAATCAAGGAAACGTAAATCCCTACCTGATGGAAAGCACATCTCATGCCATGTCATGTCATGCCCCCGCCCCCTCCCCCCCCCCCTCCACCTCACCCACTCAGACACACTTCAAGGAGTGCATACATATGCCAAGAAAACCTAAATCTCCATTTCAAGGAGTGCATAACTGATTTTAAGAAAACGCCCGTCACTACATCAAGGAGTGCGTAACTTATGTCCAGAAAACGCCCGTCACTACATCAAGGAGTGCATAACTGATGTCCAGAAAACGCCCGTCACTACATCAAGGAGTCCATAACTGATGTCCAGAAAACGCCCATCCCCATTTCAAGGAGTGCAAAATTGATGTTAAGAAAAAGCCCAACTCCATCTCCAAGGCGGCCGCCCCCTCCCCCCTCCACACACACACACACACACACACACACACACACACACACGCACACTCTCTCTCTCTCTCTTCAAGGAGTGCATAACTGATTTTAAGAAAACGCCGGTCTCCATATCAAGGAGTGCATAATTGGCTTTGAGAAAACGCCCGTCTCCATATTAAGGAGTGCATAACTGATGTTAAGAAAACGCCCATCTCCATTTCAAAGAGTGCATAACTGATGTTAAGAAAACGCCCATCTCCATCTCCAAAGCGTCCCGCCCCCCCCCCCCCCCCCCGCCCCTCCACACACACACACACACACACACACACACACACACACACACACACACACACACACACACACACACACTATAAAAAGTGCATAATTGATTTCAAGAAACCTTCCATCTCTATTTCAAGGAGTACAGATATCAAGAAAAGATATCAACACGTACAACTCCATTTCAAAGAGTGCATAATTAATGTCAGGAAAATATCAATCTCCACTAGAAGGAAGCACATAGCACCACCCATCGACCCCTTCAAGGACGGCATAACTGACGTCAAGAGAACTTTCATCTCCATGTCAAGAAATACAAAATTCGTGTCAAGAAAACGTCCATCTCCCTTTCATGGAACGCATAGTTAATGCTTAAAACGCCCATCTCTACTTCAATAAGTGCATGTCAAGTGCATCTCCATTCCAAGGAATGCATAACCGATGTCAAGAAAACGCCCTCTAGATTTCAAGGAGTGCATAACTGATGTCCAGAAAAAGCCCACCTCCAATTGAAGGAGTTCATAATTGATGTCAAGAAAACGCCCATCTCCATATCAAGGAGTGCCTAACTGATGTCCAGAAAATACCTGTCTCCATTTCAAGGAGCTAGTGCATAACTGATATCCAGAAAACGCGCATCTCCATTTCCAGGAGTGCAAAACTGACGTTAAGAAAACGCCCATCTCCATCTCCAAGGTGCACCCTCCCTCCCTCCCCCCCCCCCCCCCCCCACACACACACCTCTCTCTCTCTCTCTCTACAGGGACTGCATAATTAATGTCAAGAAAATGTCCGTCTTTGTTTCAAGGAGTACAGATATCAAGAAAATGTCAATATCCACTAGAAGGAAAGCACATACCACCACCGCCCCCCCCCCCCTCACCCGCCCCCTTCAAGGAGTCCATAACTGATTTCAAGAGAACGTTCATGTCAAGCAGTGCATAAATGATGTGAAGAAAACCTCCATCTCTATTTCAAGGAGTACAGACATAAAAAAGTCAATCCCCACCTAAAGGAATGCACATGTCATGCCTCCCCCTCCATCCCCCCCTTCCTCCCACCCACTCACACACACTTCAAGGAGTGCGGGTATCAAGAAAACGTCCATAACCGATGTCAAGAGAACGTTCATCTCCATTTCAAGGAGTGCATAACTGGTGTCAAGAAAACGTCCATCTCCATTTCAAGGAGTGCATAGCTTATTTTAAGAAAAGGCCCATCTCCATTTCAAGGAGTGCATAACTGATTTTAAGAAAACGCCCATCTCCATTTCAACGAGTTCATAACTGATGTGAAGAAAACGCCCATCTCTATATCAAGGAGTGCATAACTGATGTCCAGAGAATACCTGTCTCCATTTCAAGGAGTGCATAGCTGATGTCCAGAAAAAGCCCATCTCCATCTCCAAGGTGCCCCCCCCCCTCCCCCTTCCCTCCACACAGACACAGACACAGACACACACACAGACACACACACACACACACACTCCAGCCTGAATCTCTATAAGAAGTGCATAATTGATGTCAAGAAAACGTCTCCATTTCGATGATTGCATAATTGATTTCTGGAAACCGTCCATCTCCATTTCAAGGAGTACATATTTCAAGAAAAGATATCAAAACGTACATCTCTATTTCAAAGAGTGCAGAATTAATGTCAAGAAATGTCCGTCTCTGCTATAAGGAATACAGATATAAAAAAATGTCAATCTCCACTAAAAGGAAACACAGATCACCATGCACCAACACACCCCTTGAAGGAGTGCATAATTGATGTCAAGAGACAAACATCCATCTCTATTTCAAGGAGTGCAGACATAAAAAAATGTCAATCTCAACTAGAAGGAAACCTCCGTGCAAGCAGTGCATAACTGATGTCAAGATAATGTTCATCTCCATGTCAAGTAGTGCATATATGATGTAAAGGAAGCATTCATCTCTATTTCAAGGAGTACAGAAATCAAGGAAACGTAAATCCCTACCTGATGGAAAGCACATCTCATGCCATGTCATGTCATGCCCCCGCCCCCTCCCCCCCCCTCCACCTCACCCACTCTGACACACTTCAAGGAGTGCATACATATGCCAAGAAAACCCAAATCTCCATTTCAAGGAGTGCATAACTGATTTTAAGAAAACGCACGTCACTACATCAAGGAGTGCGTAACTTATGTCCAGAAAACGCCCGTCACTACATCAAGGAGTGCATAACTGATGTCCAGAAAACGCCCGTCACTACATCAAGGAGTCCATAACTGATGTCCAGAAAACGCCCATCCCCATTTCAAGGAGTGCAAAATTGATGTTAAGAAAAAGCCCAACTCCATCTCCAAGGCGGCCGCCCCCTCCCCCCTCCACACACACACACACACACACACACACACACACACACACACACACACACACACACACACACACACGCACTCTCTTTCTCTCTCTCTCTTCAAGGAGTGCATAACTGATTTTAAGAAAACGCCGGTCTCCATATCAAGGAGTGCATAATTGGCTTTGAGAAAACGCCCGTCTCCATATTAAGGAGTGCATAACTGATGTCCAGAAAATACCTGTCTCCATTTCAAGGAGCTAGTGCATAACTGATATCCAGAAAACGCGCATCTCCATTTCCAGGAGTGCAAAACTGACGTTAAGAAAACGCCCATCTCCATCTCCAAGGTGCCCCCTCCCTCCCTTTCTCCCCCCCCCCCCCACACACACACTCTACAAGGAGTGCATAATTGATGTCAAGAAAATGTCCATCTTTGTTTTAAGGTGTACAGATATCAAGAAAATGTCAATATCGAATAGAAAGAAAGCACATACCACCACAGACCATCCCCCCCCCTCCCCCAACTCCTTCAAGAGTCCATAACTGATTTCAACAGAACGTTCATGTTAAGGAGTGCAAAAATGATGTGAAGAAAACCTCCTTCTCTATTTCAACGAGTACTGACAGAAAAAAGTCAATCCCCACCTGAGGGAAAGCACATGTCATGCCTCCCCTCTGCCCCCCCCCCACCCCCACTTCCTCCCACCCACTCCCACACACTTCAAGGAGTGCGTGTATCAAGAAAACGTCGATAACGGATGTCAAGAGAACGTTCATCTCCATTTCAATGAGTGCATAACTGATTAAAAAAAAAAACCCTCCCATCTCCGTATCAAGGAGTGCGTCACTGATGTCCAGAAAATACCTGTCTTGATTTCAAGGAGTGCATAACTGATCTTAAGAAAACGCCCATCTCCTTTTCAAGGAGTGCATAACTGATGTCCAGAAAACGCAAATCTCAAGGAGTGCAAAACTGATGTTAAGAAAACGCCCATATCCATCTCCAAGGTGCCCCCCCCCCCACTCCCTCCACACACACACACACACACACACACACAAACTGACACACACACACACACACACACTGACACACACACACACACTGACACACACACACACACACTGACACACACACACACACACACACATACTACAAGGAGTGCATAATTGATGTCAAGAAAATGTCCACCTTTGTTTTAAGGAGTACAGATATCAAGAAAATGTCAATATCCACTAGAAGTAAAGCACATACCACCACCGCCCCTCCCCCCCTCCTCCGGCCCCTTGAAGGAGTCCATAACTGATTTCAAGAGAACGTTCATGTCAAGGAGTGCATAAATGATGTGAAGAAAACCTCCATCTCTATTTCAGTGAGTACTGACATAAAAAAGTCAATCCCCACCTGAAGGAAAGCACATCTCATGCCTCCCCCCACCCCCTTTCTCCCAACCACTCACTAACACTTCAAGGAGTGCGTGTATCAAGAGAACGTCCATAACTGATGTCAAGAGAACGTTCATCTCCATTTCAAGGAGTGCATAACTGATTTTAAGAAAACGCCCATCTCCGTATCAAGAAGTGCGTAGCTGATGTCCAGAAAATGCCTATTTCCATTTCAAGGCGTGCATAACTGATGTCCAGAAAACGCCCATCTCCATTTCAAGGAGTGCATACCTGATTTTTAAAAAACGCCCATCTCCGTATCAAGGAGTGCGTAGCTGATGTCCAGAAAATACCTGTCTCCATTTCAAGGACTGCATAACTGATGTCCATAAAACGCCCATCTCCATTTCAAGGACTGCATAACTGATGTCCATAAAACGCCCATCTCCATTTCAAGGAGTGCATAACTGATTTTTAAAAAACGCCCATCTCCGTATCAAGGAGTGCGTAGCTGATGTCCAGAAAATACCTGTCTCCATTTCAAGGACTGCATAACTGATGTCCAGAAAACGCCCATATCCATTTCAAGGAGTTCATAATTAATGTCAAGAAAACGATTATCTCCATATCAAGGAGTGTGTAACTGATGTCCAGAAAATACCTGTCTCCATTTCAAGGAGTGCATAACTGATGTCCAGAAAAGGCGCATCTCCATCTCAAGGAGTGCAAAACTGATGTTAAGAAAACGCCCATCTCCATCTCCAAGGTGCCCCCTCCCTCCCTCCCTCCCTCCACACACACACACACACACACACACACACACACACACACACACACACACACACACTCACACACACACTCTCTCTCTCTCTACAGGGACTGCACAATTAATGTCAAGAAAATGTCCGTCTTTGCTTCAAGGAGTACAGATATCAAGAAAATGTCAATATCCACTAGAAGGAAAGCACATACCACCACCGCCCCTACCCCCCCCCCCCGACCATTCAAGGAGTCCATAACTGATTTCAAGAGAACGTTCATGTCAAGGAGTGCATAAATGATGTGAAGAAAACCTCCACCTCTATTTCAAGGAGTACAGACATGAAAAAAGTCAATCCCCACCTGAAGGAAAGCACATGTCATGCCTCCCCTCCCCCCCCCCCTCCTCCCACGCACTCACACACACTTTAAGGTGTGCGTCGAGAAAACGTCCATAACCGACGTCAAGAGAACGTTCATCTCCATTTCAAGCAGTGCATAATTGATGTCAAGAAAACGTCCATATCCATTTCAAGGAGTGCGTAACTGATGTCCAGAAAACGCCCATCTCCATTTCAAGAAGTACATAACTGATGTCCAGAAAAAACCCATCTCCATATCAAGGAGTGCGTAACTGATGTCCAGAAAATACCTGTCTCTATTTCTAGAAGTACATAACTGATGTCTAGAAAACGCGCATCTCCATTTCAAGGAGTGCAAAAGTGATGTTCAGAAAATGCCCATCGCCATCTCCAAGGTGCCTCCCCCCCCTCACTCCCTCCACACACACACACACACACTCTCTCTCTACAAGGAGTGCATAACTGATGTAAAGAAAATGTCAGAAAATGTAAGGAGTACGGATATCAAGAAAATGTCAATATCCTCCGGAAGGAAAGCGCATACCACCACCGCCCCTACCCCCCCCCCCCCATAGGCCCCTTCAGGAAGTCCATAACTGATTTCAAGAGAACGTTCATGTCAAGGAGTGCATAAATGATGTGAAGAAAACCTCCACCTCTATTTCAATGAGTACTGACATAAAAGATTCAATCCCCAGCTGAAGGAAAGCACGTCATGCCTCCCCTCCCCCCCCCCTCCCTTCCTCCCACCCACGCACACACACTTCAAGGACTGAGTGTATCAAGAAAACGTCCATAACTGATGTCACGAGAACGTTCATCTCCATTTCAAGGAGTGCATAATTGATGTCAAGAAAACGTCCATCTCCATTTCAAAGGAGTGCATAACTGATTTTAAGAAAACGCCCATCTCCATATAAAGGAGTGCGGAACTGATGTCCAGAAAATACCTGTCTCCATTTCAAGGAGTGCATAACTGATGTCCAGAAAAAGCCCACCTCCAATTGAAGGAGTTCATAATTGATGTCAAGAAAACGCCCATCTCCATATCAAGGAGTGCCTAACTGATGTCCAGAAAATACCTGTCTCCATTTCAAGGAGCTAGTGCATAACTGATATCCAGAAAACGCGCATCTCCATTTCCAGGAGTGCAAAACTGACGTTAAGAAAACGCCCATCTCCATCTCCAAGGTGCACCCTCCCTCCCTCCCCCCCCCCCACACACACACTCTCTCTCTCTCTCTCTCTCTCTCTACAGGGACTGCATAATTAATGTCAAGAAAATGTCCGTCTTTGTTTCAAGGAGTACAGATATCAAGAAAATGTCAATATCCACTAGAAGGAAAGCACATACCACCACCGCCCCCCCCCCCTCACCCGCCCCCTTCAAGGAGTCCATAACTGATTTCAAGAGAACGTTCATGTCAAGGAGTGCATAAATGATGTGAAGAAAACCTCCATCTCTATTTCAAGGAGTACAGACATAAAAAAGTCAATCCCCACCTGAAGGAATGCACATGTCATGCCTCCCCCTCCATCCCCCCCCCCTTCCTCCCACCCACTCACACACACTTCAAGGAGTGCGGGTATCAAGAAAACGTCCATAACCGATGTCAAGAGAACGTTCATCTCCATTTCAAGGAGTGCATAACTGGTGTCAAGAAAACGTCCATCTCCATTTCAAGGAGTGCATAGCTTATTTTAAGAAAAGGCCCATCTCCATTTCAAGGAGTGCATAACTGATTTTAAGAAAACGCCCATCTCCATTTCAACGAGTTCATAACTGATGTGAAGAAAACGCCCATCTCTATATCAAGGAGTGCATAACTGATGTCCAGAGAATACCTGTCTCCATTTCAAGGAGTGCATAGCTGATGTCCAGAAAAAGCCCATCTCCATCTCCAAGGTGCCCCCCCCCTCCCCCTTCCCTCCACACAGACACAGACACAGAAACACACACAGACACACACACACACACACACTCCAGCCTGAATCTCTATAAGAAGTGCATAATTGATGTCAAGAAAACGTCTCCATTTCGATGATTGCATAATTGATTTCTAGAAACCGTCCATCTCCATTTCAAGGAGTACATATTTCAAGAAAAGATATCAAAACGTACATCTCTATTTCAAAGAGTGCAGAATTAATGTCAAGAAATGTCCGTCTCTGCGATAAGGAATACAGATATAAAAAAATGTCAATCTCCACTAAAAGGAAACACAGATCACCATGCACCAACACACCCCTTGAAGGAGTGCATAATTGATGTCAAGAGACAAACATCCATCTCTATTTCAAGGAGTGCAGACATAAAAAAATGTCAATCTCCACTAGAAGGAAACCTCCGT
>JACVVK020000023.1:1915000-1947500 GCA_018292915.2 Batillaria attramentaria
GAGTGCATCCATTTTCATTTAAAGGAGTACAGCTATCACGAAAACGTTATTCTCCACTCAATGAAAAGCACATATGCCTCACATCACCCAACCCACCCACCCACCCTCCTCCCTCCTACCACACCACCCCCCCCCCCCCACACACACACACTCTCTCTCTCTCTCTCTCTTCAATGTGCATAATTGATGTTTAGAAAACGTCCATCTCCCTTTCAAGGAGTGCACAATTAATGCTTAAAAACGCCAATCTCTACTTCAATACCTGCATGTCAAGACATCGTCCACCTCCATTTCAAGGAGTGCATAATAGATGTTTAAAAAACCGACCACCTCCATTACAAGGAGTGCATAACTGATTTTAAGAAAACGCGAGTACAAAAAGAGTACAAATATCACGAAAACGCCAATCACCACTCAAAGGAAATCACATATTATGCCTCCCCTTTCTGTCGAAAGCCCCCCCCCCCCCCCCGCCCCCTATAATTTACAAACACGCACTTCAAGGAGTACAGATATCAAAAAATGACATCAAAACGTACATGTCCATTTCAAAGAGTGCAGAACTAATGTCAAGAAAATGTCCGTTTCTGCTATAAGGAATATAGATATCAAGAAAATATCAATCTCCACTAGAAGGAAGCACGTATCACCCACCCACCCCTTCAAGGAGTGCGTAACTGATGTCAATAGAATGTTCATCTCCATGTCAAGGAGTGCATAAATGATGTAGAGAAAACATCCATCTCTATTTCAATGAGTACAGACAAAAAAGGTCAATCCCAACCGGAAGGAAAGCACATATAATGCCTCCCCTCCCCCCCCCCCACTCACACACACTTCAAGGAGAGCGTGTATCAATAAAACGTCCATCTACATTTCAATGAGTGCATAGCTTATTTCAAGAAAACGCCCATCTCCATTTCAAGGAGTGCATAACTGATGTCCGAAAAACGCTCGTCTCCATTTCAAGGAATGCGTAACGGTTTTAAGAAGAAGCCCGTCTCCATTTTAAAAAGTGCACAACAGATGTCCAGCAAAACGCCGGACTCCATTTCAAGGAGTGCATAACTCATGTCTATAAAACCTCCATCTCCATTTGAAGGCGTGCATAACTGATGTCAAGAAACCATCCATCTCTGCTTCTAGGAGTGCATAACTGGGGTCAAGAGTACGTTCATCTCCATGTCAAGAAGTGCATATCTAATCCAAGGAGTACAGATATCAAGAAAACTCAAAGGTAAGCACATATGACTCCCATCTCTCCCTACCCCCCCCCCCCCACACACACACACACTTCAAGGAGTGCATAACTGGTGTCAAGAAAACGCCCATCTCCATTTTAAGGAGTTCTTAATTGACGGAAAAAAATCCATTTCTATTTCAAGGAGTACAGATATCAAGAAAATGTCAATCTCCACTTAAAGGAGAGCACATAGCATGCCCCCTCCCCCACAACACACACACACACACACACACACACACACACACACACACACACACACACACACACACACACACACTTCAAGAAAAGGCCATCTCCATTCCAGGAGTGCATAGTTGGTGTCAAGAAAACGTCCATATCCATTCCAGGGAGTGCAGATATCAACAAAACGCCAATCTCTATTTCAAAGGGTGCAAATGTCAGTAGCGACACCGACCCCCCCTGTGTGCTGATGTCGAGAAAGCGCCCATTTCCATTTCAGGAATTGCATAATTGATGTCAAGAAAACGTCCATCTCCACTGCAAGGAGTATCCACTGACGTCAAGAAAACGCCCATCTCCATGTGAATCTCCACTAGAAGGAAAGCACATACCTCCCTCACGCCCCTACCCCCCCCCCCCCCCCACACACACACACTCATATGAGTTTGGATGTCAAGAAAAGGTCCATCTCCATTTCAAGGAGTGCACAATTGATATTAAGAGAACGCCCATCTCCATTTCAAGGAGTGCATATTGATGTCAAGAAAACGTCCATTTCTCTTCCAAGCAGTGCGGATATTAAGGAAACGCCAATCTCTATTTCAAAGGGTGCAAATGTCGCCCCCCCCCCCCCCCCTGAAAAAGGTCACTCCATTTCAAGGAGTGTAGATGTCAAGGACATGCCAATCTTCATTGCAATTTAAAGACAGCGCCCCCCCCCCCCCCCCCTTTCCAACCTCAAGGAGTGTATATGTCGACTGATGAGAAAGAGTGCCCGTCCCCCCCCCCCCCAAAGGAGTGCTGATGTCGAGAAAACACGAATCTCCATTTAAAAGGAGTGCATAATTGATACTTTTACAAATCTCTATTTAAAAGAGTGCATAATTGATGTTTCCACTTCACGGGGTGCATAATTGATGTCAAGAAAACACCAATCTCCTTTTCAAGAAGTGAATAATTGATGTCAAGAAAACACCAATCTCCTTTTCAAGGAGTGAATAATTGATGTCAAGAGAACGCCCGTCTCTGCTTTAAGAGTACAGATATCAAGAAAATGTCAATCTCCACTAAAAGGAAGCACATATCACTCTCCTCCACCCCCCCCCCCCCTCAACCCCCCCCCCCCCCCGAACTTCAAGGAGTGCATAATTGATGTCAAGAAAACCTCCCTCTCCATTTCAAGAAGTTCAGTGAATACTTACTGACAAGAAAAAAATCCATTTCCATTTTAAATTGGGCGTAATTGATGTCAAGAAAACACCTCTCAATTTCAAGGAGTGCACAACTTATGGCAAGAACACGTCCATTACCATTTCAAGGAGTTCATAATTGATGTCAAGAAAACGTCCATCTCCATTTCAAAGAGTACAGATATAAAAAGCACCTATCAAGAGGCTATCATAGCCTTACATCATTTAAAACCTGCAGATGCCCTCCCTTCTCCCCCATTACAAGGAATGCAGATGTCAAGGAAACATCCCACCTGCAATTCAAGGAGTGCAGATATCAACAAAACGCTCATCTCCGTTTCAAAGGGTGCAAATGTTAGCACACGTCTTCGTTTCAGGAAGTGCAGATGTCAAGACAGCCCCCCTCCCCGCCGCGCCGATTGTTTATGGCAAGAAACTTCGATCTCCATTTCAAGGAGTGCATTTCATGGACACGGCAATCTGCATTTCAAAGTGTGCAGGCGCCAACCCCTCCCCCACCCACCCCGCCCCCTCTCTCTATTTCAAGAAGTGCAGAATTGATGTCAACACGTCCATCTCTATTTGAAGATAGCACATAATCATTAAGAGTATTTCAGCCTCATATCCTCCAAAAACTGCAAATCCCCTCTCATTTCAAGAAGTGCAGATGTCAAGACAGCCCCTCCCCTCTCCCACACACACACACACACACACACACACACATCAAGGGGTGTATATGTAACACACACACACACACACACACACACACACACACACACACACACACACACACACACACACACACACACACACACACACCAACGCATCATTCCCGCCTACATTCACCCTCATCTCCATTTCAAGGAGTGTATAATTATCGATGTCAGGAAATCGTCAATCTCCACGAAGGAAAGCACATATCAAGAGGACACAATAGCCTTACATCATTCAAAAACTATATTCCAAGGAACGCCGCAGATCTCAAGGAAACGCATATCTCCTTTTCAAAGGGCGTCAGAAATCTAGAAAACGCCCATCTTTTTAAAGGGTGCAAATGTCAGCAGACACCATCCCCCCCCCCTCCCCCAACCCTCCAAAAAGGGCACTCCATTTCAAGGAGTACAGTGTCAAGAACACGCTCCCCACCCACCCCGCTCCATCTTATGTGTCAAGAACACGTTTCCGTTTAAAGAAGAACAATAATACGCCCCCCTCCCGTCTCTCTCCCCCTCCCTCCCCTCGAAGGAGTGCATATGCCAAGAATACGCCCATCTCCAAGGATAATGTCAAGAAAAAGCCCCACCCTGTCCATTACAAGGAATGCATGTGTCCAGATCAAGCCCATCTGTTTCAGGACTGAAGCCCACCTTCCCCCTCCCCCCTCCCATCCCAAACTCCCTTCCACGGTGTGCAGGTCAAGAAAAGCCACCCCCATCCCCACCCGATTTCAAATCAAGTTTAAAAGAACGCCACGATGAAAATATATTCCTCCATCTAAAAGTCATGCCACTTGAGTATTTGTCTGAAATGCTTCCTGTCTAAAGGAGCAAGCGAAGACAGCTAGTATCTGGTTTCACGTGCCATGACCCAATCCCTCCAAGTTACTGCGTACAACCCCCCCCCCCCCCTCAAAAAAACAAAACAAAAACCCACCCCATTATGATACAAATCTAACAGCGTTTATCAGACCTTGCCCAACTATTTTAAGTTGACACTGTCTCTGTCCGTATCACCAATACTCGTTTCTAGACATGACCATAACAAATATCCCCAAATCCACCCGTTTGTAGGTCAAAAGATGACACAAGCCAACAAACCAGAAAAACCCAATTACCTGCCCCTAAAAAAACAGCTCGCAAGTCAAAATAAAATTACACAACTCACACCGGCCCCCGTAGTGTAGTGGTTAGCACTTCGGATTGTGGACCGTGAGACCCGGGTTCGAGTCCCAGCTGAGGCAAGCGGGATTTTTCCTACCTAGGTCGGCTCCTACCCAGAGCGGGTGTGCTATGGGCCCAATGGGGAGGCTGTTACCACACAGCCGAGATTCACCCACTTCACGGGTGCGACTTTGGGGGTGCTTCCCTTGGTATGACACGTCTTATGATGTGGATGATTACACGGCCGGCACCGCAGGTGCCGTAGTTCCCCGGCCTGGTTAATGCCGGGATATTTACGACAGGAAGCGTGGAATGCGACCCTGTCCCTCAGTCCCAAACCACACGGACCTCCATAGCATCATCTTATTATCATCCTCATCTCCATCATCATGCATAATAAAAATTGTTCCAGCTTCCGAGTCCTCCATGGATTCCACCCATGACCTGGGAGGTACACCACTGGAGCTGGCAAAGAGCTGGGGCAGAAAAAAAAATACACAACTCACATGTCACCCTGCTCAACAGCTGCAGCTGACGACATTGTATGGTACTTTGGAGTCTTAAGTGTTAGCTAGTCTACATCAAGATGTACAATGGTCCGTGGCTTTAGCAAACCTCTTAGGCTTGTTGGATGAATAGATTTCTACCGGTAACAAATACTGGGTAAAAGGATATGGCGAGCACACTGGACTCTCTTCATCAGCAGCAAGCGGGCATGCAAAAACTTGAAGGCTGTTCGTGGACACAGCAAATCATGGCAGTCCTTCCTCTCGTCGGCATCTGTTCGTCACGGGAGACGATGGTGTAGCGCTGTCCCTCCTCTCGTCGGCATCTGTTCGTCACGGAAGACGATGGTGTAGCGCAGTCCCTCCTCTCGTCGGCATCTGTTAGTCACGGGAGACGATGGTGTAGCGCAGTCCCTCCTCTCGTCGGCATCTGTTCGTCACGGGAGACGATGGTGTAGCGCTGTCCCTCCTCTCGTCGGCATCTGTTCGTCACGGGAGACGATGGTGTAGCGCAGTCCCTCCTCTCGTCGGCATCTGTTCGTCTCGGGAGACGATGGTGTAGCGCAGTCCCTCCTCTCGTCGGCATCCGTTCGTCACGGGAGACGATGGTGTAACGCTAGGCGATGAAGTTACATCGTCTCGAGTGGCTGTAAAGTCCCACTCTGCAATGGCAGTCTCTGGAACATTTCGTGCAGATATAGGAGGTTGGCGCTGAGACAGAGGCTGCCCTTGCCTTCCTCCTGGCTCTCCTGTCGGCCAGCTGATCGTCCCTCGTGCTTTCCACCCTCTTGACAGCTTCGCTGACAGTGACTCTCCACAGTTGACGGTTTTCGGCTGCACCTTCCCAAGTGTAGGGGTCGATGTTGCCCAGCTTCATGTCCCGTTTGCGGACATATTTAAAGCGGAGCTGTGGTCTTCCAGTGGGGCGAGACCCCTCACGCAGTTCTCCATACAGCATGTCCTTTGGGATATACGACCTGGTTCCATACGACGCACGTGCCCCAACCACTTGAGGCGTCTTTAGCTGAGCAGTGAGAACAGGCTTGGAATGCCGGCACGCTGGAGGACCTCTGTGTTGGTCACCATGTCCTGCCACTTGGTGTGCAGGAGACGTCTAAGGCAGCGCAGGTGAAAGGTGTTGAGCCGCTTCTCCTGGCGTACGTTGTCCAAGACTAGCTGCCGTACAGAAGGGTGTTGAGAATGCAGGCTTGGTTGTCGCGGAGCTTGGTGTTCTCGGTCAGCTGACTGGTGCTCCATACGTACTTGCTTAGCTTGGCAATGACTGCGGCGGCTTTCCCTATCCTGGTGCTTATCTCAGTGTCCAGGGAGAGGGAGCTGGAGATGGTAGAAGCGAGGTAGGTGAAGGAGTCCACCACTTCGAGATGCGTGCTGTCGATGGAGACGTCCAGGGGACAGTCGGTGTCTTGGGCCAGGATGTCCCTCCTCTATGGCTGTGAAAAGAGTACATGTATGTGTTTAAGGTATGTTTAATAAATTTTAGGCTACCAGACCACAGAATAAAGAATGGAAGACCATTACTTATATTTCACTTGGACTAATATCAGTTAGAACTGTTTAAGCATAAGCAGTACATGCATGATGAAGCCAAATATTTCAGCTGTAAGATGAAGGTTTCGTACTGACAAAAATACAGAACACTACAATTATTTATAATTAAATACTTAAATACCTGTTATGAGAGAAAGGATATATTGCCAAATTCCGAGATCTCTGAGCACTTCTTGGGGGAACCACCAGGTACAACCTCCCTCAGCAAGTCTGCAGTAAAAGAAAAAAAATGAATACATGTAGTTCTTATACAACGCACGACAAGACTACACACAATTACAATAAATATCAGAGAGAGAGGCAAACTGATAGGAGGATTTATCGTTAAAATATTTCACACTATAATGGTGCTTACACACCCCAAGGAATAAAGCAAACAAATTTACTTTTTAAAAACTCGTTTTGAACACATTTTTACGTTTGTTGGATGATTTTTTTTTCTTCAAATTAATCACACCGGGTAGAAGGCTATACAGCAAGCAAATCAGACCCTCTTCATCAGCAGCTAGTGGCAAATCTGCCAGTGTCGCATCTTCTTCTTCTGCGGTCGATGTAATTGGTTGCGTCAGATCTGCAGCCCGGTCGCCATGACGAACCCCACAGTCTTCTCCAGGTCGTGACGGCCACCCCAAAGCTACACCTGTAGCTCTACACGCTCAGGCCGGGTTTGACGCCGTCAGCAGAGTATCGTGCACAGGACAGTACTGAAGGATGTGTTCTGGGGTCCGGGATCCAGAGCCACATGGACATTCGTCAGTGTGGGCAATCTTGAGTCGGTTGAGGTGGTTCAGTAGTCTGTAGTCAGCGTGAAGAGAATTCTCTGCTGCTGCTCCCTCTGGAGCTGGTGGGTCGGGTCAACACCACTGTCTGCGCCCAGCCTTCTCTTCCACTGGGACCAGTACTGGTTGTGGATGATTGTTTTTGCCTCTCTGTAGGTCACTGGGTGGCTGCGCTGCTCTATTTTGCTGCCTGCCTTGGAAAGACCGTCAGTCTCTTCGTTCCCTATGATCCCTGGAATCCACTGAAGTGTGATCGTGGACTGTCTTGAGAGATCATGGAGAGCGTTCTGGATGTCTTGCAGTTGCTGTTCGCGTCTGGTGTTCTTCAGTCCTTGTAGCAGAGATCTGCAGTCTGTAAAGAAGACAATCTTCGGTGATGGGCTGGCTGATCTTGAGAAAAACCTTTGCTGCACGGAGTAGTGCTGTTGACTCTGCTCTGTAGTTGGAGGAGATCTTTCCAGTCGGAAAAGCCTAGGGGGTGAGTCTTCTATCTGTGTTTGATGAAGACGCCTGCTCCTCCATTCTTCACTGCTCTTTATCTGAGGCTCCGTCTGTGTAGCCATGGGTCCACTCGCTGGGGTTGTACCGGTCATCTCCAGTGCCAGAACTCCATCTGAAACTCAAACATCAAACAGTACATATGTATGTAATCTCAATAAAGGTATGCTTTAAGGAGACTGCAGTTTATATGGCCTATTATTGTGAAATTGTTGCATCAAACAACCAAATAACAATAGTATATATGTTTTTCAAAGCAAACAAGTGAACTGGGTGCTACACACCAGTTCACATAATATACATTAGCTGTTCACAACCATTGGCACATGTAGAGCAGACGTAACTGAGAGGGTAAGAGATGAAAAACAGATGACATAGCCAACTCCTAACCACTGGCAACACAGCCATGACTGAAAGAGTAAATGACAAGAAAAATACAAGGGAACCAGCTTGTATGGGACAGGCTGCAAGAAAATTAGAAACGGAAATTCCTCAGTTGCCCCTGGTGACAATATCCCTGGGAAATCTTGAAGAAAAACTTACCCACACACAGAACCTCCCCGCTGATAAAAGAGAGAGAGAGAGAGAGAGAGAGAGAGAGTGGGGGGGGGGAGTTTAACATCCTTTTCCACCACCTATCACCTGATGAACAGGGGGTACACTGTGGAGCTCTTCACAAGAAAGGTGTTGAACATTACCTACGCTGAACAGAACCCGTCAGGATGAAGACCAGGTTACATGAGTCCCGCAGAGTCGGCCTACAGAAACAACCCTCACATGATTCATCGGAGGGTAAACATGCATCAGTGTCATACACTGTTCGACTATTGACCCTAAAAAGGTGTGACATGGCCCGTGCAGAACAAACACTGGAACAACCACGAAGAGACGAGTCAGTGATGGGACCCTAAGAAGGCGTGGCAGGGCCTGTGTGGAACAAACATTGGAACAACCACGAAGAGACGAGTCAGTGATGGGACCTTAAGAAGGCGTGACAAGGCCTGTGTGGAACAAACATTGGAACAACCACGAAGAGACGAGTCAGTGATGGGACCTTAAGAAGGCGTGACGAGGCCTGTGTGGAACAAACATTGGAACAACCACGAAGAGACGAGTCAGTGATGGGACCTTAAGAAGGCGTGACGAGGCCTGTGTGGAACAAACATTGGAACAACCACGAAGAGACGAGTCAGTGATGGGACCTTAAGAAGGCGTGACGAGGCCTGTGTGGAACAAACATTGGAACAACCACGAAGAGACGAGTCAGTGATGGGACCTTAAGAAGGCGTGACGAGGCCTGTGTGGAACAAACATTGGAACAACCACGAAGAGACGAGTCAGTGATGGGACCTTAAGAAGGCGTGACGAGGCCTGTGTGGAACAAACATTGGAACAACCACGAAGAGACGAGTCAGTGATGGACCTTAAGAAGGCGTGACGAGGCCTGTGTGGAACAAACATTGGAACAACCACGAAGAGACGAGTCAGTGATGGGACCCTAAGAAGGCGTGGCAGGGCCTGTGTGGAACAAACATTGGAACAACCACGAAGAGACGAGTCAGTGATGGGACCTTAAGAAGGCGTGACAAGGCCTGTGTAAAACAAAACCCTGGAACAATCTCGAAGATACAAGTTAGAGATGAGGTACAGCGCATGTGGGCTTTTTCCAAGCACAGAGAAACCCCCTTGAACCGACCAGAACTGACCCCCCTCCCCCCCCCCCCCCTCCCGTAAGAGAGTTGCAGAATGCAAAATTTAGGTGAAGGAACCAGAGGAGGCAGAAACAAGAGAGTAAGGACAGAGTGCAGAAATTGGTGACTGGTGTCGGAACTCGTCACGCCAACCCTGTACGCCTGGGATACTCGGCTTCTCAGCGCAATAGCCTAAGGCACCTAATGAAGGTTCTCGTTCCCCTTAGCCCTATAATAATAATAATAATAATAATAATAATAATAGGGCGCATATCCCCGAGAAACTAGCTCTAGGCGCCTTACAATCTAAAACCTGAAGTAAAAAAACAAACCAAAAAAAAAAAAAAAAAAAAAACAACAAACAAACATAAAACACATTCACTCAATGTACACTACGTAAGAGCAAGTGAAAAAGTAAAAGAGCACAGATTTAAAAAAAAAAACCAGACAACACTACTGAGTAGAAATGATAAAGGACAGGCAGAGACAATTAAAAACCAAGAACACGTACCAGTGATAAGACCCAAAACAAAAGAATGGATTGGAATGAGCCAGATAAATGTAGCAGTGGCGAGGAGCTAAAAGTAAGACTGACACTATAAGACTTGCATATGATGCCACCCTTGCACATTATGAGATCACAGCTCATAAGTATGATCGCGCAGATCAGTCCAGGTACTTTAAAAACAAGTGCCTTAGGATTACCGGGAACATTCTCAACGAAGTGGTGTTAAACCAACGCTGCAGATGATTTGTCTACCAGCAGTTGCTTATTGGTGACTACCTGTTGAACATGCTTTGTACACTACTACGTGGACTGCTACTATTTTTTTTTCAGCAACAGGGTTTCTGGCTGAAGGTACAGAAGCCGTTTTGGAAGGTGTTTTTTTAAAAATTATTTTCACCTTTGACCTTCTTTCATCATTTTTTCTGTTTTTAACTGCAGTGATTTCTTGTTTTACATGTACATACTTGTGTAGCAGACAACTACTACTACTACTACTACTACTACCACTACCACTACTACTACTACTACTACTACTACACTCATGCAGTGCCTGATCTTGTAAGAGAAACTTTACAACTAAACAAAAACAAAAAAACAAAAAAAAAACCACAATGAATCACGAATAACAGCATTTAGATATACAAGTATGCAACAGAAACTGTTTATAAATGACGACAGATGAGCACACACTGGCATGGCACCGCATGGCATGGTGCAATCACAAATAATAATATTGAATATTAATTTTCTAGACTGAAGTGCTGGCATGACACGTGCGTCTCTCTTTGCAGTAGTGTCTGGCAATAACGTTTGTCACACCATGCAACATGTCGTGATCACTATGCCGCCGCACACGATTGGCTGAATTCTGCGGGCTCGCCCCTTTTGATTGACATGAGCGAAGTCGTTTAAATATAATTATTATAAATGCACAACAAACCAACAGAGAGGCAGAGTTCATGCAGCTTCTAATGACCAGTGTGCCGATTGTGAACCACACAATTATAACACTCAAACATGCAAAACTCTTGTAGGCCTCTGCAGGTGAAGACATACACACATGTGCATATGCTGACATTTAAAAAAAAAAATACTATATGATCTCTGTATTACATAATGGTACACAAAAAGCATACACCTACATGTCAGTAATTCTAATCAGACAGGAAAATCAAAATCAGACAAATGTGACAGAACTAAGAATGGATTCATAATACACAAACCATTCACCTTTCTTCACTTGTTGCTTTCTGTTTTCATTTTCTTTTCAACATCTTTTTTTTTTTTTCCTTGTGTCTTTTTTATCCTCTTTTTTTTTCTCTCTCTCTCTTTCTCTTTTTCCTCTCTTTTTCATTTTTTTTTCTTTTCTCTTTCTTTTTTCTCTCTTTCTACCGGTATTGTTTTCTTTTTCTCCTTTTCTCTTTCTTTTGCTTCTCCTTTCCTCTTCACTTTTTTCTTTCCTTTTCTTTTGTCTTCTCATTCTTGTCTGAACGACTGCCTGTCTCAGAAAAAAAAAACCATGAAAGTCCACTCAGCTTCACAGTGGCTATCTGTAGACTCTGTAAATAAGTGAATACATTGCCACCGGCTTTAGTAATAATAATAATTGGTCTTATAAAGCGCTAACAGTCTGCTCGAAGAACACTCAGTGCGCTACACACACACACACACACACACACACACACACACACACACACACACACACACACACACACACACACACACGTTCTCACGCATACATGAAACCTGAAACACTAAGTGTGTGTGGGGGGGGGGGGGTAGATGATACAACAGATCATATGCTATCTTGAATAGGTGAGTCTTTAGTTTTGACTTAAACTGTGGGAAGGTCTGGGTGTTCCTACACAAATATTCTCCAACACAACTGAACTAGTAACATCCCACAAACATTCAGTGGGGGTCATATTTGAAATGTATAACGTCTACTCAGCGGCAAAATGGCTGTGGCAGAATGGCGTTTAAATATAATAATAATTATTATTATAAATGCACAACAAACCAACAGAGAGGCAGAGTTCATGCAGCCACTAATGACCGGTAAGCCAATTGTGACCCGTTCTCACAAAAGGGACTATCAGTCGAAAAATATCAATTTTGAGGTATGTATCTCACTGCAATCTACTGGTTACGCAGTTTAATTCAATATAAGAATGAAAGCTGTACTACTAAAATTGACAGAGATATCAGCAGTTGAAGTTGGCTACTCACAAGGCGGCCGTACTGACCCCCGGCACTCTTTTCGCCTGTAGCGGCGTTCGGCCTGGCGCGACTTACTGTCCCTTTTGCGAGAACGGGTCACATTTTGAACCACACAATTATAACACTCAAACATGCAAAACTCTTGTGTGCCTCTGCAGGTGAAGACATACACACCAGTGCATATGCCGCCATTTTTAAAAAATATACTATATGATTTCTGTATTACATAATGGTACACAAAAGGAGTGGAGGGGAGTGTTTGGGAGTTTTACGTCCTTTTCCACCGCCTATGGGTGATATCAAAGACGGGGCAACGAGAAGAAGGCCAGTACAAATATATGGCCCCAGCCGGGGATTTGAACTCACGACCCGAACATTGGGTGTCCAACGGTCTACCATTCGGTGTGGACATAGAGGGGAAATATACGTATGTGACACAAAGAGTATTTTGCAAACTGCACAAGTTAATTTTATTCTTCATTCAGTAATTAATTTTGACGTCTCCTAAAAGAGTATCCACGATCATCCACTCAGCGTCTACATGGCTATCAGTGGACTTTGACAAAAAAAAAAAAAAAAAAAGGGGGGGGGGGTACGTGTTTGACACACAAGAATTTCACGACAGGGACAAATCGGATTTACTTGTGTGGTTTGGCCATTTCGCGAGCAGATTATTTTGAAATGTTTGGATAAAAATCTACTGTTACAGTTTTGAAAACTTCGGTCTGGTAAAACGTTAACGCAGTCACTTTGGAACTTGCTTGCTCTCGAAAGCTCTGCTTCACACGTGCGCAGGAAAGGAAAGCAAAGGAAAAGAAAGACGGAAGGAAAGACAGAAAGAGAGAAGGAAGGAGAAAAAAACCTCTTGCACTGTGTGTGTTTTAACACAGTCTCGGCCTTTAGCAGCTTTTCTAGGGCCTTGAACATCTCACTGGATGTTCATTGGTCGGGAGACTAACCAAACCAAGCCGCCGAGTTGCTCCGGTGGTTTTTGAGTGGCGCCTTTCTTCTCAAGGTCCCCCACTACTTGTCATCCCGCCAAACACTACAGACCACTAACATTCGCAGCTCATAAATAAATAAATAAATAAAATAAATAAATGAACGAAAATAAATAAATAAAATAAAATAAATAAATAAATAAATAACCGAATAAATAAATAAATAAATGAAAATAAACGAAATACACGTCTAAATAAACAAGAAAAGGCGGAAATGAACAAAATAAATAAATAAATAAATAACCGGAAGTAAATATATAAATGAAAAAATATAAACAAAAAACATAAATAAATAAGTAAACAAATAAATAAAGCCGCGCACCAGGTGTGTATAACATATATATATATATACAGGCACGTGCACAGGTCTTCAACACATCAACATGACGTCAGTTTCATTGGTCAGGAGACTACCATCCGAAGAAAACCCCGCACTGTTGCCGAGTTACTCCGCTGGTGTTTCAGTGGTGCCCTCCACGTCACCACCTACTGGTCATCCCGCCTACGTCATTTGTGTGTGTGAGACCATCAGCATGATAAGCTGATAAATAAGGAAAAAATCCAAATAAATAAATAAATAAATACAACAAATAAATACAAAAAATAAAGAAAAAAAAAAAACACCTGGTGTGAACAGTGTGCACGTGCCTTTTTCAGTGGTCATTCCATATTTCGGCCCAGATTGTGTGTGTGTGTGTGTGTGTGTGTGTGTGTGTGTGTGTGTGTGTGCGTGTGTGTGTGTGTGTGCGTGTGCGTGTGTGCGCGTGCGTGCGTGTGCTGCATTTGCATTTGTCATTCAGATTGTTCTGAGATTTCTTTTCAGAAGCAAGCAAGCTCCAAATACGTTCAGCCATCTGCACGGCAATTACTTATCTAAATCGAGGTTATACTTACCTGGGTCAAACCACACAATACCCACCAAGAAATGATTTCAATGAAACGGGTGGGTGGGTGTTTGGGAGTTTAACGTCCTTTTCCACCACATAGGGTGATATCAAAGACAGGGCAACGATGAAAAAGCCAGTAGAAATATTTGGCCCCAGCCGGGATCGAACTCACGACCCGAGCATTATAAGTCCAACGCTCTACCATTCGACCACCCCGGCTCCCCTTTCAATGAAACGGGCTGTTCGTTGAGAGTTTGAGGTAAAAAAAAAAAAAGGGGGGGGGGTGAGGTGGAGTGGGGGGGGGGGTCGTGGAGGGTCGCGTTCATTAACGCAGATGATGTTGTCTTGTAAAAGTTCATTTAAAACTAGGGAAAGGTGCACCAACGGGGTAGCGGAGAGGGTGGGAGAAAGAAGGGGGGGGGGGAGAGGGGAGATTGATGAGGAGGGGGAGAAGGGGGAGGACGGTAGGCGGGGTGCAAGCTGGCAGGGATTTTCTCTTTAAAAAAAAGTGTACTGTCACTTACTCGGATCACAGTCCACAGTGCATACATAATGGTAGCAATCATAGCATTTTCAGATGTGTGTGTGTGTGTGTGTGTGTGTGTGTGTGTGTGTGTGTGTGTGTGTGTGTGTGTGTGTGTGTGGTGTGTGGTGTGTGTGTGTGTGTGTGTGTGTGTGGTGTGTGTGTGTGAGTGCGCGCGCGCGCATACATGTGCAAGCATACTTGTAGGATACATGTTTATCAAACCATTACTTCTCTGCCCCGACATAATGCGTTGCAGCATCCACATGCATGTGCAAATATAAACACACAGCTGGTAGTGTGTGTCTTCACCATTTCTTCTCCGCCCTGACAAAATGCGTTACAGTATGTACATGTACACACTTATGCACACAGCTAGTGGTGTCTAAATTAACCCAACCGTATCCTCAACTTAGTGCGCTGCAGCATTTACATATACATATAAACACACAGCTAATGACATATATATCGTAACCATTATTTTTGGGTCCTGAGAAGATGCTTTGCAGCATTCATATGTACATTGTATATAATCACACGATTATATATATATCGAAACCATTTCTTCTCTACCCCGACAAAATGCGTTGCAATATTTACATGTACACATACAGCTCATGACATATAACCATTATTTCTTTGTCATGACAAAAAGTTGCGCAGCATTCACATGTGCATTATATATAAACACACAGCTACATCGTCACCATTAAACTTTCTTCTCTGCCCGTCATACAGCCTTCACAAAAAAGTTAAGGACCACTTGCAAATATCATTCAACTTTTGTCGTGGTGGCATGCTGGTGTAGTGCTGAACATCGCTGAAACGGCGGCTTATGTAGGCAAACAAATGAGCACAGTTCATAATCTGGGATGCACTCTTTGACCTGCTTCTCATTTTTGCCGTGCAGAAAGCCCCAGGTATTGCTCACTGAACACTGAAACTCGGTCTAGTTTTGCCGAAATTGCAGATTTTCAAACGCGCCAAGCATGCTGTGTGACGCGCACGTGCCATCCACACAGTGGTCGCCATGTTCACTAATTACCCCTTAACCTTGCTACCAAATTGTACGGGAAAAATCTTATTCGTTTATTTTTTCTGATTTATTGAAACTGTCACCCATTATGTTGACTGGTCCATAACTTTTTGTGAAGACTGTAATACTTCACAGAATTCACATGTGCATATACACAACGCGGGTGGGGAGGGTGTTTGGGAGTTTCACGTCCTTTCCCACCACGTACGGGTGATATCAAAGACGGGGCAACGGGAAATAGGCCAGCACAAATATTTCGCCCCTAGCCAGGATTCGAACTCACGACCCGGGCATTGAAAGTCCAACACTCTACCATTCGACCATCCCGGTTCCCCTGTACACAACGCACCAAAAACAAATGTTACTTAACTTGACAGTAACATTCACAGGTCCAGAAAAGCGTTATTTCAGTCCTGTTTGTAAAGCAGAGGTTAAGACAATCTCACATGCTCTATCTATACATGTCCCATACAAAAAGACACTTCGTTTGGTGACACCTGCCCGTACATTTGTCTGTTCCTGTGACGAGACTAATCTGGACCATTTGGTGCCGCGATTCAGTTGACACCAGGACTCTTCAAACAGCATGCGACGGACATCTCCTGACCCATGTGTGAGGTAAGCGGGTCTACAGGTTGACAGGTGCAAGTCGCTTCACTGAAGACAGGTGCCTGGGTGGGCTCTCGGTAGTGGGCTTTCGTGGTGGATAATAATAATAATAATGAGTATTGTATAGGCGCTTTACCCAATTTTCTGAATCAGCTCAAAGCGCCGCGAACTGAACCCAACACGCACGCTCACGTGAATCACACGCATTCTCTCACACACTGGACATACACATAGTACAATCACGTGGTGCGAAGGGCCAGCTCAGCTATTTAAATTTCGGAATGTAGAATTGCATTTATTTTTCAAATTTTGTGGGCTGAACATTTCCAAAGCAGAGGGGGAGGAAGCCGGAGTACCCGGAGAGAACCCCCGACGATCGGCCCGAATGAACGGTGCCACATACGAGAAGGAAAAATTCTGTGCCCCGAGTGGGACTCGAACCCCTCACCTCTCGCATTGGTGGCAGGTCTCTTAACCACTAGACCACCGACCGCCCCGATGGGGGTGGGGGGGGAGGAGATCGAGGGAAAGGATCGGCACAAGTTGTTCATGGTGATGTTTTGGGAAGGGGTGGGGTGGCAGTAATCTGGGAAGGGGTGGGATGGCGGTGACTTGGGAAGGAATGGGGTGGCGGTGACTTGGGAAGGAATGGGGTGGCGGTGATCTGGGAAGGGGTGGGGTGGCGGTGATCTGGGAAGGGATGGGGTGGCGGTAACCTGGGAAGGGATGGGGTGGCGGTAACCTGGGAAGGGGTGGGGTGGCGGTAATCTGGGAAGGGGTGGGGTGGCGGTAATCTGGGAAGGGGTGGGGTGGCGGTAATCTGGGAAGGGGTGGGGTGGCGGTAACCTGGGAAGGGGTGGGGTGGCGGTAATCTGGGAAGGGGTGGGGTGGCGGTAATCTGGCAAGTACAGGTAAAGCAGTTCCTAAAACAAGTACAGGTCCAACTGTTGTCCAATGTCTTAATTTGTGTACATTTCTTCTTACGTAAATGCGTAAAAAAAAGTCCAAATATCATCAAGACTTAAAATCTGTCAAACCTTCTCTTGATTTGTATGGTAATCTCAACAGGTGGTGGGATATTCCACAGTATGGTGCTACAGAGTAAGCGTTTGAGACACTTGCAGCACTGTAATACACCAATATTTCTACAGAGGAATGCCCCGCATACAGAATCAGAAGGAAGGAAGCCCTTACACTTGCCTAGGCCTGATGACATGAGAAGCAGAGGACCCCAGGAGACAGCCGGAAGTGAACAGCGGACCAGACAAGTTCACGCCTCTCCTGCAAAAGGAGGTAGGATAGCAAAGAAGACCACAAGTTGCTCCCACACCTGATGGACAAATATAAGGAATGGCCTGCGCCATGGAAGATCTGAAGCGGCAAAAAGTCCAAGACTCAAGCTGCATGAGCAAACCCGCGGTCGTTACACCACAGCGCAGAGCAGAGCAGAGGCATGGAAAGAGACCGTGGCTGACGGTCGACCCGACAGGGCCTATGTATATGTTACCGTCATGAAGTGCAGCCAGTCAGTGGCTGCATACCCAACCGACACTGGAACAGTCCCAATGACGACACTGGGGAGTTTACTGAGAGACGGTGGTGACGGTGGTGGAGAGCGCGTATGGCCTTTTCCTGGTGAAGAAACAGCATCTTGAACTGAACTGTCTTAGGGCACCAGAGCAGTTTCACTCCACAACCTCCACTATCCAACAAAACATCTGTAACAAGCCGCACGTGGCTGTGGTCGAGTGACATAATGTGAGTACATCTTTCTTACCGAGCAAAGTTCAACCAAATCTTCATGAGTAGCTGTGTTTACATTCTGGCCTCAATGCCACTTGGACTACACACTAAACATCAGACATTAACAGGCCGAATGAGTCTGGAAACCAAACTAAGAAAAAGATTAAGAAAAAGAGAGGGATTCAAACCAAAATATGAACTGAAATTGGATAGAGACAGACCTGAAACCAAATGAAACAAAGAAACATGAGCTGAAACCAGATTCATTAAAGAAATATGAACTGAAACCAGATTCAATAAAGAAATATGAACTGAAGATGGATTCAACAAAGAAAAACAAATTTGCCAGAGATATACGAAATTAAACCACACTCAAAAAAGAGATAGGAACTGAAAACAAATTACACATAAATGGAGAAAACAGCAACTAAAAAAAAATTCAACAAAGTAGTAGGAAGTGATACCAGATTCAACGAGGACACAGAAACTGAAACCATATTTAACTAGAGGAGCAAAGCTTCCTTGGCTCACTTGTGAGATGGGTCAAGGTGGTCATTCAAAAGAGTATGTTTGTAAAGCTATTATTGTCTGTCCTGAAGTAAGGTGTCTCTTGTGTTCATAGTTCCTAAGAAAATGGCAAATGGCAATGTAACAGTTTTCCAAGGACAGCTTGTATCACCTTGACCTTGGGTCAAGGTCATTCAAATGAGACCTGTAAGTGAAGATCTTATCAATGACTATCTTTATGGCATGTTTGATAGCTCTAGTTTTTGCAGCTTCTGTACAAATGGTAATGTAAAATTTCACAACAGACAGCTGTATTGACCTTGACCTTGAGTCAAGGTCATTCAAAAGGCTATGTCTGCATAGGTCTCATTGCTGCCTATCATTGTGTCTTGTTTGGTGCCTCTGCTGTTTGTTGTTGCCAAGAAAATGCTAACGTTAAGGTCTCCGGAAAACATTTTGAGTGGCCTTGACCTTGACTCAAGGAACTTGAATACAAGTATGCCAGTATAGGTTTTGTCAATGTCAATCATCATGCAAAGTTTAATGCCTCTCGTACCCCTAGATTCTGAGAAAATGGCAATTGTAAATTTCCAATGAAACAGCTTTAATGACCTTGACCTTCACTCAAGGTCATTCAAACAGCATGTCTTGGAAGGTATTACTGCTGTCTATCAGCAAGCCAGGTCTGGTGTTTCTGCCATTTATTGTTTCTGAGAAAATGCCAATGTAAGGTTTTGGAAGCTTTTCCGCAAACAGCTTGTATGGCCTTGACCTTGACTCAAAGTCACTGAATACAGGCATGTCAGTAAAGGTGTTGTCAATGTCTATCATCGTGCAAAGTTTGATGTCTTTTCTAGATTCTGAGAAAATGCCATGAAAACTTTCAAACAAACAGCTTTAGTGACCTTGACCTTGGTAAGTTTTGAAAGGTCTCATGGTTGTCTATCAGCATGCCAAGTTTGGTGCCTCTGGTATCCGTAGATTTTGAGAAACGGCCAATATTAAGGTTTACTGAGGACACACAGACACACACACACACACACACACACACACACACACACACAATGACGGAGGGTTATTACACAGACTCACTTTGTTACACAAGTGAGCCAAAAAGGAAACAGGAACTGAAATCAAATGATATATGGATTGTACTTTTGCACACAAGGCGCACCACCACAGCTTGTACACACCATGACCCAAGGTGTCTGTTTAAAAGACATCTGGTGAAGACTTCTTCGTTGTCGTTGTGTCGGCAGGGAAAACTAAAACTGAATGACCAAAGCAAGTAAACCAAGCTTGCTGTCAGCGGCAACGACCATGCCCTATACCAATCACAGTTTTCATTAACAAAACAAAACAACAAAGAGTGTACTCAGCCTTTTATCTGTGAAGTTCACCCATCTTGTCGATGCGGCAGAGTTTTGCTGTGGTTGTCATCTGGTGGAGCAGGTTCATCCACTCTCAGAAGACTATGGATTTGGGTTGATGATGGTACAGCCTCTAGTATAGTTGCAGACGCCCACAAGCGGGGGAGGGCGGGGGGGGGGGAAGAAACTGCTGCAGCTCGTGTACTTGAAGTCGTCGTTTACTGTCATCATCAGGCAACTGCCATAAGGAATCCATCCACACAAAAGCATCTTCCCCCTGCAGAGACATAATCAAAAACATGAATAAATGTGAATAAATCAGTGACAGAGTATGAAACTTTAGAGCTGTACATGTAGTCATTGCTGCAAAGCATCTCGGTTAGACAAGCGTTCCTCATTAAGGTGATAAACACACCAACAAATTTGTGAGAAAGGAGGTTGTGTGTGTGTGTGGGGGGGGGGGGGGGTCCGCCAATAGCACACACACCATCAAGAACCACTTCGGCTCCGTCACTCGAGTCCGGCTTCTGGGAGAGACTTGACTGCAGTCTAGACAACCTGCAGTCAACCCTCGTCACCCCTTTTAGTCGGAACCCCCCCCCCCCCCCCCCCCCCCCCCCCCCGCCCCCCCCCCCCCCCCCCCCCCCCCCTCCGCCCCATCCCCCGCCTACCCCTCCCCCCCCCCCGGCACTGATGTACCAGTACATAGTTTTTTACATTTTACTCTTGCTACCTTCGTATCTCTTCCATCTTAGTTCTAAAGCGGAAGAAGCAGAACAACAACCAACGGAGGCGGTTTTCTAAGAAAAGCGACTCACCGACAAAAGAAGGGAAACGTTCAGAATAAGCCACAAGTTTACACAACTACAACCGGCGAAACATAAAGCATCTTGAATGGAAGTCACTCTGCCACACTCCTACCCTACACTGTACAGCACACAGCAACAACGGCTATAATCAAAATAATGAAGCTTCCTACCTGGCTACTGAACAGTCATGGCCGAAATCCTTTCGGCCGAGCGACAGCCTAGGTGCCGTGAATACCAGACATTCGGGATTTTCGTCGAGGTAACATCCAAGACCACGACCAACAATGCACTCCATTCTGTCCTGCTAAATGCAACACCAAGTTTTCTGTAGACTGGAGCGAACTATTGTACGGTCAGGAAATCCGCTGCAACGGTACTTTGGATTGTAAAACAAGCCCAGTTTGAACCCAGCATTGCAAAATGGCTGCCTTCTCGTTACGCTTGTGCTGGACAGTTCACCGAGTCACGAGACCAAACCCTGCCAAAACACGTTGACCCTGCACGTGCCGCACGCTTGTGGGACTGTCCCAAATGGCGTGTCAATACGCGGCGCGGCAAAAACACATCCACGGGGTGTATTTGCAATGGACATGAGTGTGTTTGGTGTTACTCACTGAGTTCAGTTCAGACTTCCGTCAGTCTTCAGTCTTTCTTCTTCGTGTCTGTCTTTTTCCTCTTCCGATCTGTGCCTTCTAGTGACAAACGCCCTTAACACTACTCACTGTGCTCATGGCGAGTCGTACGCGGTGCCCGGCCAGGTATGACGGAGTGTGTGTGCCTGGTGCGTGTGTTCGTTCGATTTCGCGTTGAACCTGACGTTCGCGTGTATTTTTTACATCAGCTGACACATTATATATTTGGCTTTGACAGCCGCTAGTTGTCAGAAAATGGTGAATTTTCTTCATCATTAGTCTTCAGCGTTCCCTGTATATGAATGCTCGGGTCGTGAGTTCGTATCCCGGCTGGGGCCAAATATTTGTGCTGGCCTTTTCATCGTTGTCCCGTCTTTGGTATCACCCGTACGTGGTGGAAAAGGACGGTAAACCTCCAAACACCCACCCCATCCCTCCCTGTATATATGATGGAGTTCTTGATGGCCCGGTGTGTCGGGTAAAATTTCAGCTGGGCCAAGAAGGAAAACAACAAAAACATAAACATGAAACAGCTTCGCAGCAAACCGATAAAAAGTGTCCAAACGGTCCAGCTGAAGTTTGAACCCACAGAAGTTGTCAGGTTGTCGTTGTTTCAGTTGTTAACAAATTTCGCCACGAGAAAGCAAAAAAGAGATCAGTGAGGTGTTATTTAGAATTAGCAATATCTGACTGTAGCGATAAAGGCAAACCTGTTATGTGACATGTACTGTTCTTTGAATTATTACCATTATCATATTCGGCAGCCACAGCCTCTCTGTTTGTATGTCTCTCTGTCTGTCTCTCGCTCTCTCTCTCTCAGATAGACAGACAGACAGACAGACAGTTTTCAACAGTGTACGCCTTCGCTGGGATTACACACACACACACACACACACACACACACACACACACACACACGTGTAAATGAATTCAGAGATGTATGAATGTGCAGAAAAATACTGAAATAAATTCAAGAAACTCAAGAAAGTGGAACATTGTGTAAAGTTTCATTTAATATCAGGGAACAACGCATGTAACAACAATAAATCTATTTAATCATCTATTTTTAAAAAAACAAACAAACAAACATACGGTGAGGTATTCTGTAGAAATAGTTAAAGATCTGTTTTTTCCCACCCTCCCCCTCCCTTCAACCCCCTCCCCCCCCCCCCCCCAGGCGTTTGTTTTCCCCACTACTTTTCTCCCACTCGCATCCCCGCCAACACCCCCTCCCCTCCCTCACCCACCCCCGCCCGCCCCGGCTCCCCACCCCATCCGTCTTGTACTTCCGCAACCCGTACTCTTACACTTCTCTTTAGAAACTACACATGAAAGTGATAGTCCTAGTCACAGGACATTTCATCAGAGCCGTCAGGACAGTCACGGATTTTGTCACAGAAGCGAGCTTTGTCGAGACACAGTCCGCTGCGGCACGCCATCTGCCCCTCTCCGCAGCCTGCAAATACAAAAATACAAACAAGCAGATGATGGTGGTGTGAAGACGAAGTAGGCAAAGAGTTCACCTAAAGTGTGGTATGATGTTGAACTGATGAATAATTCATGAAACAGGCTGCCAGCTGTAATCAGGGGGGGGGGGGGGAATTAGAGTTTGGGGATGGGTGAGCTAGAGGTTGGAATGGATGGTGGTGACGTCAGAATTCTCACTTTTGACTCTTGAGTTTGCCAAAATCGTGAACTAGGCAATTTTGTCTAAATCATGACATACAGGTCGCCTGTTTCATCAATTAAGCTGTCTAATTCATGAAACAGGCAACTTTTAAAAATCATTTCACATTTTAAGCAATGCGTGTGCTGTCTATAGTTCATACTTTAGCCAAAGTCACTGACTAGTTAACGAATAAGGCTGTTTCACAATCGAGGCAGGACATAATTATACACAGTATACGAGCCTGCAGGTGAATTTGCCTCGATTTCCGCATGCGCGTACCTCAGCGTTGCACCTACTTCTTTGGGTCATGTCAAGCTTTTATTTTCATTTTATCAGGATTGCGTGCAGTTGGAACTCACCTGTGTCCGGAGTGACGGGGGGTGGGGGTGTCTGTACGTCAGATCCGTCGGTTCCTGGAAAATCAGAAAACAAAACATGACGTAACGGATATGATGAGAGATAATTATCTGGGGAATGTTGTGTTGACAGCTAGTTGCCATTTTCAATTCAGATTCTAAAAAGGATTGATTTGTCAATTTGATTTGTGATTTATTCTGTGCTGTTGTTTTGTTTTGTTGGGAGTTGTGCTACTGTATTTTAGAAAGACAGCTTCACAACCTTCACAACCTCCAAGTGAGTTTTTGTTGTTGTCGTCGTCGTTGTAGGGGTTGAATTTTTGACAGCTTCTCAAACGTTTCTTTGATTTTTGGGTGCCTTTTTTTTTCTTTTTACTTTAATGTGTTCCTTTATTTTTTTATTTTTTTTTTTTTTGGGGGGGGGGAGGGGGGAGGGGGAGCTGCTTCTCATGCGGAAAGCGCGCTGTCACTGTGCAGCACCCACCCAACCTACCTATTTTAAATTTTGCTGGGGGGAGGAAGGCAGGGGCGGGAGAGGACCCAGACATTGTATACACGGATATACAGAACCTGTCTTAGCCACGGATTCTGCTGATGCGTTGCTGGTCGACAGGGGAGCTTGATACTGGAGACGACATGTTACAAACAAGCTACGGATAGGCCCGTTTCTAGACACGCGTCCGTCAGACGCTCACCTTTCAGGAAATCTTGACACGATATCTTCAGCAGCATGACGTCATCCAGCGCAATATCAGCCGTAGGTATTTCTCCTCTCGTTGCAACGAACGTCACTGTCAGTTCCCTCCCCTTCGGAAGCTGTACGCACGCGGGTTTCCACGCAAAAATACCATACACTTTAGTGGTCCAAGGGACGATTTCACTTCCGGTCTCGTGATTTCTCACGATGAGGGCGAGGTTTCCCGTAGCCATGTGTGTGCTGAAGGCATGGTAGAAAAAAGCCAGACTTTCGTCTCCATTTGAGGAAAAGAATGGCGACTGCAGGGACACGCTGTCTCCTGGGGAACCGTTTTCTCTGTTTGCAAACGCGTAGTGACCTGAAAAATAACCAGCATTCTGTAAAGAACTTGATTTTATAGAACATCACCTTACATGAAACCACCACCAACAACAAGAACAACAGCCACAACACCCCACCCCCCCAACACACACACACACACACACACACACACACACACACACACACACACACACATAGGTAAACAAACACAAACAAACAAAAAAACAAACAAACAAACCGGCTTTAACACAAACGTAAACAACAACCATAAATGTGTAATTTAAGGGTCGGGACGGTGTTTGGGAGTTTAACGTCCTTTTCCACCACGTATTGGTGATATCAAAGACGAGACAACGAGAAAAAGGCCAGCACAAATATTTGGCCCACGCCGGGATTCGAACTCACGACCCGAGCATTGAAAGTCCAACGCTCTACCATTCGGCTATCCCGGCTCTCGTGTTCGACCGCTGACGCAAAGCGTTAACAACAGAGTATCGCATTAAGAGCGGTACTAATATTCAAGTTAGTGTATTCCGAGTGTACAGGCACACTCACAGGCGATGCCGTTTCAAAACATATGTTGGCTCAGCAAAGATGGAGTGAGTGAGTATTTTAAGGCTTAACGCCGCGTCAGCAACAAAGACTAATTCGCGGCAGCAGGCAGCAACAAAGATGGAGTGAGTGAGTATTTTAAGGCTTAACGCCGCGTCAGCAACAAAGACTAATTCGCGGCAGCAGGCAGCAACAAAGATGGAGTGAGTGAGTATTTTAAGGCTTAACGCCGCGTCAGCAACAAAGACTAATTCGCGGCAGCAGGCAGCAACAAAGACTAATTCGCGGCAGCAGGCAGCAACAAAGATGGACTGAGTGAGTATTTTAAGGCTTAACGCCGCGTCAGCAACAAAGACTAATTCGCGGCAGCAGGCAGCAACAAAGATGAGGATGTGAGTGAGTATTTTAAGAGCTTATTAACGCCGCGTCAGCAACAAGACTAATTCGCGGCAGCAGGCAGCAACAAAGACTAATTCGCGGCAGCAGGCAGCAACAAAGATGGAGTGAAGTGAGTATTTTAGGCTTAACGCCGCGTCAGCAACAAAGACTAATTCGCGGTAGCAGGCAGCAACAAAGATGGAGTGAGTGAGTATTTAAGGCTTAACGCCGCGTCAGCAACAAGACTAATTCGCGGCAGCAGGCAGCAACAAAGATGGAGTGAGTGAGTATTTTAAGGCTTAACGCCGCGTCAGCAACAAAGACTAATTCGCGGCAGCTGGCAGCAACAAAGACTAATTCGCGGCAGCAGGCAGCAACAAAGACTAATTCGCGGCAGCAGGCAGCAACAAAGATGGAGTGAGTGAGTATTTAAGGCTTAACGCCGCGTCAGCAACAAAGACTAATTCGCGGCAGCAGGCAGCAACAAAGACTAATTCGCGGCAGCAGGCAGCAACAAAGATGGAGTGAGTGAGTATTTTAACCATAGACCACCAGATTCTCCTTCACAGACTTCAGCATGTTTTTGGCGTACAAGAGACTGCCCTGGCATGGTTTGAATCATATTTAGCGGACCGAAGCCAGACTGTCTCCGTCAGTGATCGGCTGTCACGTCCAACTGTTCTACAGTTCGGCGTCCCCCAAGGGTCCGTCCTCGGGCCTGTAATGTTCACGCTCTATGTCCAGCCGCTCTCCCAGGTCATTGAACGCTTCTCCATTTCGTACCACGCTTTTGCAGACGACACGCAGCTTCATGACTCGTGCCCCCCTGACCAGATTTATGACACCATTAAGAGTCTCCAGGAGTGTGTCTCTGAAATTAAACTATGGATGACTTCAAATAAACTTAAATTAAACGATGACAAAACTGAGGCTATGATCGTTGCCTCGCCGAGAATTTCCCGGTCAGTGTCACTCCCTCAGTCCATTGAGATATGTAATTCCTCAGTGCAGTTCTCTCCTCATGTAAAAAACCTGGGCGTAACTCTGGACAGCAGCCTGTCAATGAGTAATCAGGTTGCAAACGTCTGTAAATCTGCGTACATTGAGTTGAGACGCATTGCCTCAATTCGTCACTACCTCACAGAGGATGCAACTAAAGTTCTTGTCTGTGCCTTTGTCCTATCCAAGCTGGACTACTGCAATGCCCTTCTGGCTGGCTGCCCTCAGTTCCTCCTAAAGAGACTTCAAAAGGTTCAGAATGCTGCCGCTCGCTTAGTTCTTAAAGCGAAGAAATCAGACCACGTCACACCCCTTCTCCGCACTCTGCACTGGTTGCCTGTGTCCTCTAGAATCCAATATAAGATTTCATCCCTTACGTACAACTGTGTTACCTCTTCCTGTCCTCCATATCTATCTTCTTTGCTTCAGCTTTACACTCCTTCGAGACTACTTCGTTCTGCTGCCGACACTCGGAAACTCCGTATCCCTCAAGTCAGAACAAAGACCTTTGGTCAGCGTTAGTTTTGCATTCCAGGGACCGACTTGCTGGAATGATCTCCCAGCATCGATCAGATATGCAGACACAAAACCATCCTTCAAGCAAAATCTGAAAACCCACCTCTTCACCGCCCTTAACCAATAGCTGTCGCCACATCATCTTGCTGGTCGTGTGTGTGTGTGTGTGTGTGTGTGTGCCGGGGCAGCCGAGCCCGTGTATGCTGCTGCACATTATGTGTTGTCGTTAAATGTATGTGTGAAGAATGTTGCGTGAGTGTTTCCGTTTCTGTGTGAGTGAGTGCGTGTTGACTGTAAGGCGCCCTTAGCTCCTGCGGGAGGGAGGGCGTCCCTTAAATACCCATTATTATTATTATTATTATTAAGGCTTAACGCCGCGTCAGCAACAAAGACTAATTCGCGGCAGCAGGCAGCAACAAAGACTAATTCGCGGCAGCAGGCAGCAACAAAGATGGACTGAGTGAGTATTTTAAGGCTTAACGCCGCGTCAGCAACAAAGACTAATTCGCGGCAGCAGGCAGCAACAAAGATGGAGTGAGTGAGTATTTTAAGGCTTAACGCCGCGTCAGCAACAAAGACTAATTCGCGGCAGCAGGCAGCAACAAAGATGGAGTGAGTGAGTATTTTAAGGCTTAACGCCGCGTCAGCAACAAAGACTAATTCGCGGCAGCAGGCAGCAACAAAGATGGAGTGAGTGAGTATTTTAAGGCTTAACGCCGCGTCAGCAACAAAGACTAATTCGCGGCAGCAGGCAGCAACAAAGATGGAGTGAGTGAGTATTTTAAGGCTTAACGCCGCGTCAGCAACAAAGACTAATTCGCGGCAGCAGGCAGCAACAAAGACTAATTCGCGGCAGCAGGAAGCAACAAAGATGGAGTGAGTGAGTATTTTAAGGCTTAACGCCGCGTCAGCAACAACGACTAATTCGCGGCAGCAGGCAGCAACAAAGACTAATTCGCGGCAGCAGGCAGCAACAAAGATGGAGTGAGTGAGTATTTTAAGGCTTAACGCCCGCGTCAGCAACAAAGACTAATTCGCGGCAGCAGGCAGCAACAAAGACTAATTCGCGGCAGCAGGCAGCAACAAAGATGGAGTGAGTGAGTATTTTAAGGCTTAACGCCGCGTCAGCAACAAAGACTAATTCGCGGCAGCAGGCAGCAACAAAGATGGAGTGAGTGAGTATTTAAGGCTTAACGCCGCGTCAGCAACAAAGACTAATTCGCGGCAGCAGGCAGCAACAAAGATGGAGTGAGTGAGTATTTTAAGGCTTAACGCCGCGTCAGCAACAAAGACTAATTCGCGGCAGCAGGCAGCAACAAAGATGGAGTGAGTGAGTATTTTAAGGCTTAACGCCGCGTCAGCAACAAAGACTAATTCGCGGCAGCAGGCAGCAACAAAGATGGAGTGAGTGAGTATTTTAAGGCTTAACGCCGCGTCAGCAACAAAGACTAATTCGCGGCAGCAGGCAGCAACAAAGATGGAGTGAGTGAGTACAACAGCATCATTTTATCTAAGTACTATTTGTATTGATCATAGAGACGACCCCAGCATTCGAACTCTGACTGGGGTCTTCCTCCACTGTCACCAAGCAGCTCAGCACTTCATCCATACTGTCGGATAAATTACATAATACCAATAACCTTTGGCCAACAAAATCTGCCGTCATACGTTAAAAGGAGTTCACGCTCCATGGATCTCATAAGCACTTAAGTCCTTTTTTACCGCTGGACGGTAGAAACGTACATGCATTAATCATAACGCCGTGAGAAATGCACAGGTCAAGCTAACTACGTTCTCGGCAGAATGATCAATGTGTAACCCGCAGTTTAGTACGCTGCGTTCGCGAAGTACATGAGTTGGGAGAGATTTTCCCCATCCACACAAAAAACGAGGGTGGGTGGGTGGGTGTTTGGGAGTTTAACGTCCTTTTCCACCACATACGGGTGATATCAAAGACGGGGCAACGATGAAAAAGCCAGCACAAATATTTGGCCCCAGCCGGGATTCGAACTCACGACCCGAGCGTTAGACGTCCAACGGTCTACCATTCGGCCACCCCGGCTCCCCACACAAAAAGGAAGTTCTAATAATAATAATAATAATAATATTACACTTGTAGAGCGCGGAGGTCTGCTTCGAAAAGCACTCAGTGCGCTTGTTGCTCACGCATACACACAACATTCACACGCACACATCTCTATACACATCAATACAGGCAGTGGAGTTTAAACTTAAAGAGCAAAAGCTAGTTTGAAAAGATGTGTTTTGAGTTGCGCTTTAAACTGTAGGAGGGAAGGGGTGTTTCTCGGAGAAGAATATCTTTCAAGAGTCCGAACCAGACTACACCATGCCCGCCATTAGATAAGACATAAAAAAGAACACGCCACTGCACACCAGTATCAGCCACTTCAAGCCACTATTACGCAAGGCATGGGCCTTCCCCACTAGGCCCCAGACGACTGCAGATTGCGTGATAGTGGCTTGACGTGGCTTCTAGTCATATGAAGATTTCAAGTAAAATTGCGATTTGGCATGGACTTTCAAGAGTGAAATCTTGACCGGCGAAAGATGTTTGGCTAACCGCGTTCACAAAACCATCTTTACTCGGTGTAACCATCTCTAATTACTTTAGTTGAGACTCATGAATCACTGAGTGTGCTGTAAGACTGACCAACTCACTTGACTGACTGGTTGATTCACTGACTGATTCACTGATTGACCGATCGATTGATTCAACCATTCATTCATTCATTCCTCGATTGATGATTTGATTGAGTAAGTAAGTGAGTCATGCAATCATTTATCTGGCTAGGTGCTGTCACAACTAGTAACCAAGAACAACTCCTGTGACACTAACTACAAACTGAGGAATACCTGTCCCGTTTCGAAACGTGTGATCATCATTTGGTCCCGTGCCGAAGTTGATTGGTCCGCCAACCTCACGTGACCAAACGTATGCGTCGTCGTCGACGTGTGAGGCATTATGGGTATAACCACACATGAACTTGTCCTCGAAGTCACACGCCACGGACCTCTTATCCCCTGCAGACAAAAATGGGCAAAGCAATAAAACATCAGTATATCCTGAACAACCATAAACAAACAAACAAACAAGAACAACAACAACAACAACAACAGCAAAATAAACAAACAAAACAACTAAATTGAGATGAACGAATAAGACGAACACCCCCGATCAGGCCACGCTGGGGCAAAATATTTATGCCTTTATATTTTGTTTATTTTGTTGTCGTCGTTGTTTATTTTTGTTGCTGTTGTTTATCTTCGTTTTTGTTGTTGACGTTTGTTTGTTTTGTTATTTGTTTGTTGTTTCGTTGTTGTTGTTGTTGTTGCTGCTGCTGCTGCTGCTGTTGTTGTTTTGGTTGCTCCGTCTTTGATATTACTCGTTTGAGATGAAAAAGACATTAAACTGTCAATTTACTAACCAACCTCTCTCTCTCTCTCTCTCTCTCTCTCTCTCTCAACACATACCACAGAGTCTGTCCTCATCGCTTCCGTCAGGGCAGTCAAGGACGGTGTCGCACGTTCGATGACGTGGGATGCAGGGGCCGTTAGAACATTTGAACTCCTCGTCCGTACACACTGAACGAATACGAAGATCAGAAACACGTTACACACAAAAAATGTTAACTGTTTACACACGTTTTAGAACCGATGTTAATCTAATTTAGAATTGCTTGACGTTCACACAACTAAAGCAAAGGCTTGCGTGACTTACAGAATACTCTAGAAATGAGCGGGGGGAAAAAGGCGTTAGGGATGCTACTGAAGAATAGAGACTTTGTTTCTGCATATACTGACCACACGTGTTCTCGTCCTCCCCGCCATTACAGTCCACTCTCCGGTCACAGACCTGACCGTCCGCAATACAGAACGCTTCGCTGGAACACTTGGTCCAACCAGGCTGGCACTCTGCAATGTTTTTAAAATCATAAATGTTTATATTAAACGTAGAATGATGAACTAAGCGGCAACTAATAAGTGCAAAACATCAAAGCAAGAACGAAAACAATAAACAACAACAAACAACAATAACAAACGACAGAACTGCTATATGAAAGAGAAATAAAATTGTGTGAGATGAAAGGGGGGGGGGGGGAGGGAGGGGGCGAAAGGAAGGATAGCGTTAACTTCTTGAGACCAACGTTTACAGATCGGAGCAACACTAAGAACAAAAACCCGCCATACAAAACAACAACAACAACAACAACAACAACAAAACCAGAAAACAAAACCAATCGAAAAAAAATTACAAAGTGGACTTGATTCATCTTGGTTGCTGGAAGATTGTTACAAGCGCTTAGAGCATGTAATTTCATATGAATATGCGCTTTATAATTAAAATTATTATTATTATCATTATTAAGAAAAGATGGAAGACCGAATAAATGAATGCACATCCAAAACAAAGAAAACAAAAGATTGACAGGAAGGCAAAAATGGTAACTCTTCAAAAAACGAATGCTAACCTGCTGACGGAAGCCCCATGTTAACTGTATTTCATGACATTGCTATTATTATTATTATTATTATTATTGAAGAACATAACAATCATATATGACTCACCAAACTGTGGACAAGGCCCTGCTGTGATGGTCAGGTCGTCAATGGCAACCATGGGGTGAAGGACGCTTTTGTTCAGGGGTCGACCTATGACCGTGTACGTCAGCTGACCTTCGACCGCGGCCGGAAGTGACGCTTGAGTCTTCTTCCATCCCTCAGTTTGTCTATTTTCAATAAACCACACGATATCCCTGCTGTCTGCTCCATCACGCCTGATGTCAATCTGAGAGAAAGAGAGAGACAGACAGAGACAGAGACAGAGACAGACAGACAGAGACAGAGAGAGTAAAACTGATTAACATTCACACCATTTCACACAACAATTTTTTTTTAATGGTGTTCCGTGAGAGTTGTGAGGTATGGATTTACGTTAAGTTACTTTTTAATGGTTTGGTCTGGTTTGATTTGGGTTTTCTATTCAACTGTATCATGTAATGTGATTCACAATGACAACAAAAAAATCGCATCATTTCAGTTGGACAACATACGAACCATTGTTGTTGTTGTTGTTGTTTTTGTGTGTAAACCTCAGCACTGTTTATTTACATGATGGCCATAATTAGTGCATGCAACCGCCCCGGAAAAAGTCAGACGTTGTGTAAAGCATGGTGACTTTATCGTCACGCCAATATCCAGTCTAAATAATTATTATGTTAAGTGTGTCACAAACCTCCATTCGGGCAGTAGATGTTGACCAATAGCTGAACGCCAGACAGTGTTCATGACCTCCAAGGTAAAGGACTTGGCGCATGCGCACATTGCTGTTTCTCAACAAATATTTTGTGTCTAACTTCAGCAAGTGGCCTGTATAGAAATAACAAAACAAATTTTAACAAAACGTTTGAAATCAACTGCCGCCAAGGGGAAACCACATAATGCTAATGATGAAAATACTGAATGCCCGGGGGGAAAAAAATCTATCGCTGTTGAAAGGGGATCAGATTTCGAGTTGAACTATGTTCCAATGGATTTACTATGATAGTTCACATGCTGCGATAACCTAATACAAATGATCTCTTTGTCTTTGCAATTTCTCTCTCTCTCTCT
>JACVVK020000023.1:1950000-1985000 GCA_018292915.2 Batillaria attramentaria
TTTTGGTTGTCGTGAACATAATGCGGTAGGTGCCCGTTTCAAGGTCAAACTGACCAAGCAGCCACTGGTCACGGCCCTCAAAGTTCTCTCGTTTCCACACTGTTTCTGTATATCCGTGTTTTCTCAGTTCTACCGTAGGTCCGTTGCGCATCCTGCCGCGCACGTAGTACCGGAAACGGAAGCAGTGCGGTGACGTCAGCTCAAATCTGGGAGTTCTGATTCTCGCTCCGTGGTGGATTGCGAAAAAGAACATCCCTGCAAACCCAACATATAAAGACAAAAACACAACACTTCTACTGAGTGCCATTTACTTCCTTCTCTTTTTTTTCTTGGAAAACTCCTCAAAAAACAGATTGCAAAACAATATCGATAAAGGTACTGAAATACTGATATTAGACAATAAGGCTGCATGTCTTGTCATGTCATTTCCTTCTTCTTGGTCAAGTTGTTCTTTTCGTAGCAGCAGTAGTAGTAGTAGTAATAAAACTTAGTAGTAGTAGTAGTAGTAGTAGTAGTAGTAGTAGTAGTAGCAGTAGTAGTAGTAGTAGTAGTGGTAGCAGTAGTAGTAGTGGTAGCATAAGTTGTAGTAGTCGTAGTACTAGTAGTAGTAGAAGTACTAGTAGTACAAGTAGACATAGTAGTGGTAGTAGTAGTAGTAGTAGTAGTAATAGAAATAGTAGTAGTTGCAGAAGAAGCAATAGTAATAGTAGTAGTAGAAGTAGTAGTTGCAGAAGAAGCAATAGTAATAGTAGTAGTAGTAGTAGTTGTAGAAGTAGTAGTAGTAATAGAAATAGTAGTAGTTGCAGAAGAAGCAGTAGTAATAGTAGTAGTAGTAGTAGAAGTAGTAGTTGTAGAAGTAGCAGTAATAATAGCAGTAGTAGTAGTAGTTGTAGAAGTAGCAGTAGTAATAGAAATAGTAGTAGTTGCAGAAGAAGCAGTAGTAATAGTAGTAGTAGTAGTAGAAGTAGTAGTTGTAGAAGTAGCAGTAGTAATAGAAGTAGTAGTTGCAGAAGAAGCAATAGTAATAGTAGTAGTAGTAGTAGTAGCAGTAGTAGTAGTAGTAGTTGTCGAAGTAGTAGTAGTAGTAGAAGTAGTAGTTGTAGAAGTAGCAGTAATAATAGCAGTAGTAGTAGACGTAGTAGTTGTAGCAGTAGTAGTAGTAGTAGTAGCAGTATAAAACATACCTGGATACCTTCCGACCGAATGATCAAACAGTGGGTACTTGTTGAAAATCTGACTTTCCGAAGCCCAGAACCAGTTGCTATGGTACCCGCAGAGGTAGGGGTCTTCAAACGTACAGTTAACAGAGACAGCTGCACACACACAGACACACACACACACACACACACACACACACACACACACACACACACACACACACACACACACACCCCGAATTTTTCTCTCTAGTGTTTGGCACCGTTCACGCGGACGATCGCCGTGAGTTCTCCGGGTACTTCGGCTTCCACCCCTCTGCTCTAGACATTTTCCAGCCCATAAAAACTCAAACATAAATGCAATAAATATAAATAAATATAAACAGAAATAAATTCTAAATTCCAAAACTTCAGTAGCTGAGCTGACTATTTGCACCACGTGAATGTAACGTGTTGGTGTTGCTTGTGTGGAAAAAACGCATGTGAATCACGTGAGCGTGCGTTTTGGTTTCAGTTTACGGCGTTTCAGCCGAGATATCGGGAACGCATCCTCCTCCTCATCATCATCATCATCGTCGTCGTCGTCGTCGTCATCATCAATCTTGTCTTATATACAATATATAATATGGGGAGCCGCGGTGGTCGAATGGTAGAGCGTTGGACTTCCAATGCTCGGGTCGTGAGTTCGAACCCCGGCTGGGGCCAAATATTGTGCTGGCTTTTTCATCGTTGCCCCGTCTTTGATATCACCCTTATGTGGTGGAAAAGGACGTTAAACTTCCAAACACCCACCCACCCACCCACCCAATATATATTATATTATTATTCTACTCACTGCATACACCTGGTTCTTCGTCAGAATTATCGCCACAGTCATCCCTCTTGTTACAGACGAGGTTTGCGTCATACAGGCATCTCTCATTCTTGCACCGAAACTTACACTCTGGAAACAACAAACGATCGTGATTATATTTCTCTCCACAACAGGATCCTGAATAAAGCGTCGTGTATTTTTTTCCCCGACTCTTCGCCAGCTCCAATGAGTATTCCTCCTGGGTCATGGTTGGAGGGTGAGTGGGAGTTTGGGAATTTAACGTCCTTTTTTCCACCACGTAAGGGTGACATCAAAGACGGGGCAACGAGGAAAAAGGCCAGCACAAATAATTATTTGGCCTCAGCCGGGACTCGAGAACTCAAGACCCGAGCATGGAGAGTCCAACGCTCTACCATTCGGCTATCCCGGCTCCCCAGGTCATGGTTGGAAACTACGGACGGATTGGAAGCTTCTTATGCCTGATAATGACGATGAGGATGAGGGTATGATGATGCCATGGAGGTCCATGTGGTTTGCGACCGCATTACAGGGTCGCATACCACGCTTCCTGTCATTTTGGTGGTGGTGTTTTTTTCGTTTTTTTGTTTTTGTTTTTGTTTTTTGTTTTTTTTTTTTGGGGGGGGGGAGGGGGGGGGTCTGAAAATATCCAAAGCAGAAGGGGAGGAAGCCGGAGTACTTGGAGAGAACCCCCGACGGTCGGCCCGAATGAACGGTGCCACATACTAGAAAGACAAAATCGATGCCCCGAGTGGGACTCGAACCTGACCTCACGCACTGGTGGCAGTGTCTTAACCACTACACCAACGACCGCCCCATGGGTTAACATGCACCATCTTACGCACAGGCGAAGGAAGAGCACTCGTGCGTGTATCCTCGATAGCGCAGATGCAGAGTCGGATGTAAGTATGAAATACTGCAAGGCAGGATACTCATCTATGAAGCGGTGACGAAAAATTTATGAACAAAATTCAACAAAAAATGGCCGACTTTGGATACGCAGAGGACTCCCCCCCCCCCCCCCCTCCCCCCAACAAAAAAGTCTGATTTATTTTAGCTACAGACCACCTGGGAAAATTCACGCATTTTACACACAGACAGTCGCTGTTGACGATTGGATGTTTCGCGTCTTTGGTGAATATCAGATCTTGTAGTATTTCATGATTATGTACACCCGACCCAGCATCTGCGCTATCGAGGATACACACACATAAGTGCTGTCTTTCCCTTCGCCTGTGGTCTTACGTCCTTACTTGTGTTTTCTGCGATCCATTCTGTGTAGAGAGAGACGTTGGTGAAGACGGTCGGAGGTCCCGTGACAGTACAGCCCGGCTTGATATATGACGCCACTCCTACCAGGCGCCACCTGTTGTCCACGGCCAGACAAAACAAGGGCCCGCCACTGTCGCCCTATTTACCACAGAAACATTGAGATTAAAGAGACCATAGTTAACACTTGAAGGCTTTGTACCAGCCCCCAATCCATTCTCAAACACACACACACACACACACACACACACACACACACACACACACACACACACACACACACACACACTCTCTCTCTCTCTCTACTTTAATTGTAGTGTTTATTATGAATTCTCTTATGTGTATTGGTTTATTTGATGTGTATTATTGTTTTGTTTGTCCATCACACCCAAATTTGATTACACACACACACACACACACACACACACACACACACACACACACACACACACACACACACACACACACACACACGCACGCACGCACGCACGCACACTTCCTCCTCCCTTCCAACAAATGTACCAGCAAGTCCGACATAAATATACTGTAAGAAAAGTAAAGAGTAAAGTAAAGAAACAAAAAAAGAGCTAATACACACATAGCTAGATGGATGTCACTAATGTCTATAGACGGAGCGAACGAGAATTGCAACGGCCCCAAAACTGTGCTAGTCAACCGTAACGGCAAAGCTTGTGGCAAACGCTGAGCTGACATCTCTCAGAAGATGGGCAATTAACTCTTCCCTTACTTACCACGCAGGGAGTCTTGCTCCCCTCCCTGTAACCGGCACATAACTCTGTGGGCCCCATGTGACCGGCCCACGCGTGTGGAGAGTTGCACTCCTTGTTATCCCAAAGCGGCAACTCCACCATCTGCAACGTTGCGGACATCTCTTGAGCGTCTAACCCTGCAAGTCGACGCATAAGAATAGGTGAGTGAGTATTTAAGCTTTAAGCCCACATGCTCGTAACGCGGGTGATATACGCCCTCTTTATAGTTAATGAGAGCATGGTAATTAAGATGTGTGTGTGTGTGTGTGTGTGTGTGTGTGTGTGTGTGTGTGTGTGTGTGTGTGTGTGTGTGTGTGTGTGTGTGTGTGTGTGTGTGTGTGACCCAACAATAAAGTAACCAACACTGTATAATTGTATACCACACACACACACACACACACACACACACACACACACACACACACACACACACACACACACACACACACACAACGAAAAACAACAGCAACAAAAACTCACTCTTCGGGTCCGTCACACCCCAACCTGAAGCGTAACAAGGTGACGTGTTTGAAAACACGTCATCCTTCTGACGTAAGCACACAGGCTGGATGACGTCACTGTAGTGTGCTCTCTCCTCAAGTTCAATTAGTGCTAAGTCGTTGCCCTCGGCAAGGCTGCCAGTCCAACCCGGATGGACGATAACTCTTCTTATTCTCAGTTTCTCTCTTCTGTCATCGTTCCACTTGGTAACACCCAACACAGCCGCCAGCTCGCGTGCCCGCCCAAATCTAGTATGATCGCTGCAGATATAAAAATATTAATAATAATAATAATAATTTCAAAGAAACGTCGTCAGCTGATTGGCTAGTGACTCACCTCTGACTGTTGATAGCCCATGCAAAAATCGCATTAAATTCAATTTCATTTATTATCCCAGTTTGGGCAATTTGTTATTAAACAGCGTCGGCACTAACCACACATCACAGACCTCAACGAATAAATACATTATTATAAGATGCCCCCCTCCCGTCCCCCCCCCCCCCCTAACACACCTTCACCCCCCCCCCCCCACGCCCACACACACACACACACACACACACACATGTATGATATAAAAGTCATCAGCACATCATATACCTTAAGAGCTAAATACATAAGAAACTGATATGAGGTTAGCGACCTTAACGGCTACATATATATGTAAAACGTAAAAATTACATTGAATTAAAAAAAATAAATTGAAATACATTTAGTAACTTTTTCTATGGGAACCATGCAGCCGTTACTGAATTTAGCGAGCTTTCCAGAAAGTCTGTGCTTGTATCTTTCAATTTCATATCTTGTTCTGACGGATGTAATAAAGATGTTTATTTGTGGCAGTTTCTCTCCATTTATGAATGTAAAACTTAGCTAACATAAGGTCTATTACTACAGCAGTTTTCACGCTTTGCTTCATGGTCGTAGGACAAGGGATTTTTAGAGTGTATACTTGATATTTGTGCGTGCGTGTGTACACGAGGGCGGGACAGGCACCCTAAACAAGTCTGCACGTGATTTTGACTCGACTTGGAAAAGAAAAATAGAATCCAAATTCCTGTCCACCAGGGATCCAACCAAGCGGCTCAAGATCCAAAGTCGGATACTTTAACCACAAGACCAAACGCCCTTGTCAAATTAATAATAACACCTTATTATTGCTTACTCGACACAGTGTGCGGCCGTGAGGATGAAGGAGGGATGGATGAGAGAGCCGCCACAGAAATGATACTTTCCCGCCTCCTGGATTGAAGCTTGCCAGGGGACTTCACCCAGAACGGCATCGTAACCGCCGACAATGCGCTTCACCCGGTGACCAGGATAGTAGGTACTTTCTCCACACTCTGAAACAGGTTGACGTGTTGCTTTAAGCTGGTTATAAGAGTGAGTGAGTGAGCTTTTAGGGCTTAAAGCCGCGCAAGCCAGAAAGACTAATTCGCGGCTGAGTGTGCCTGCACTACATGAAAAAACCAAAAATGTAACGTTGGACAAAGGATGCAAACTGGTCTACGGGGCAATATAAACCTAAGACATGCAGGAGACGCTGCACCTTCATGCTAATTTCTCGAACTCCCGGTTACAAAAAAGCGTAGAAAACAAATGACAATTACAACTAGGTAAAACAAAGATAAATACTAAGCGCATATACAGCAAATATTGCAATTAAGCTGGTTATAATAACACTACTACTACTACTACTACTACTACTACTACTACTACTACTGCTGGATATTTATATAGCTCTCATACTCAGCGCGCTCAAAGCGCATACAAAGCTGAGCACAATAAGATTATAGTAAAATAAAATGGCATGAAAATAAAGCGAGAGAGGACAATGAAAGACACAGATATTGTGGTGCACACCGGCTCTCTCGATATCGTTGTGGAAATTTGCCGCAACCGACTTACCTTCGCGTACACACGCATGCAGAAATATCAAGTGTGCAAGTAACAAATCGCATACGAATCACCTTCCAGGGGAAGGGCTGTAGAATGGACAACAATTGCACATCGTGCATGCTGGGGGTGGGGGGTGGGGGTTGTATTTTGGTTATTTAATGGTATTTTGGTTATCTAATAAAATGGTATATTGTTATTTAAACAACAACAACAACAAAAACACTCACCAGCTTTTTCACATACCAGTTCCACGACTATGCTTTCGCAGTTCTTCCTGAAACAAGAAACCCAGCCGTCAGGTGGGTGGGTGGGTGTTTGGGAGTTTAACGTCCTTTTCCACCACATATGCGTGATATCAAAGACGGGGCAACGAGAAAAAGGCCAGCGCAAATATTTGGCCCCAGCTGGGAATCGAACTCACGACGCGAGCATTGAGAGTCCAACGCTCTACCATTCGGCCATCCCGGCTCCCCAAGCTGTCAGGTAAGGCACTAACAAGCGGGATCCATTTGCTCTATTTTGTGATATCAAACGTGTCATGAATTGTATTCCAAAAAATGTTTGTTGGGTTTTTCTCAAAATCCGCGTCCTTTCAGTGAACCGTGGGCTCAGGTGATACCACGGCTTATTCGCGACAAGACATTTCTGTGTAAGCAACCCTCAAAATATTTTTTTGTACTACTCTATTGTCCCTTTCGGAAAATTCGGGTTGCTTCCCCCGGGTGAAGCGCGTCGCCGCGGTGCAGCGCCACCCAATACCTATCCTTCCTCCCCCCCCCCTTTTTTTTAAAACAATTTTTGCAATTTTTTTGCAATAAGGCTGAGTTCACTGATCGTGAGCAAAACAATTCAAACAGAAAAGAGACATCCGACTGATGCAAAAAGCTTTGGATGGCAGTGATACAGGCAAATTCGAGCTGGAAAATTCTGCGAACAAAGGATTCCCGCCATGCTGGGTCCAAAGCGACCTCTAGCCAAGGGGGACTACTACCGCTACTCGCATCAGAGAAAGTTAGTTAGTTAGGGATTAACGCCGTGCTAGCAACAAAGGCTAATTCGCGGCTCATGGAAGTCCCTTCCTGCCAGGTCCTATAAAACATAAAATTCCCGCGTTAAAACAAGATGTAAATAAAAATTAGAAATCTATCGCGTCTAAATGAGAAACTTCTTTCAAGACCTAAAAATTGTACATAGGTGGTCAGTGAGAGTTCTTACACAAAATTAATTATCTGTCAATAATTTTCATTTCTTTTCATTTTTATCTTGTTTTACCTGACTTTTTCAGTCAAGGTATGGCTACAGGAAATGCTGTGTTCACACTCACACGAGAACTCCCTGTCCAATCACGCTGGTGTATCCTGACGTTTCGTCTTCTGTCAGTTGGAAGTAGGCGTCTTCAGCTTCAAAATCGACAGTCCTCCACGTTATTGTCTCCTTGCATGACCTTGGCATTCGCATAGATTACATTAAGATTTTATATGAGCTCTCTCTCTCTCTCTCTCTCTCTCTCTCTCTCTCTCAAGGACACGACAGCAAACAGGGCGCTATCGATTCATTCATCATTTAGAAATAAAGTGGCACTCTCTCTCTCTCTCTCTCTCTCTCTCTCTCTCTCTCTCTCTCTCTCTCTCCACCCCCACCCCCGCTTTTTCCGCCTCGTCTCTCCACCCCCACCCCTCTCCCCGTCCCTCTCTCTCTCTCTCTCTCTCTCTCTCTCTCTGTCTCCGTCCGCACCCCCCACCCCTTCTCTGTCTCTGGTCGACAGATAAAAAACTTAAAACCGTTCCAAAATATTAATTTCAATTTCAAATTTCATTTTTCATCTCTCTTACACATACACACGCGCCTCCGCGCGCGCACACACACACACACACACACACACTCAAAAGCACATACCCATGACCAAGGCGTGTACAAGCAGTATCGGCGACTGTACCAGAAAACCCGTCAGAACACACTTGGTACAGCTGACCCGCCACGTCCACACGCACAGTTGGGCTGGAGTAGACTGAAATTTGTGGGAACAAAATGCAGATTAATTTCTGTGCTAGTATTGGTGTTCTCGGCTGCCGGTCAGTTTCCGTATTCAGAACAAGCTAGCAGTTCTGGCGTATCGTCATTTTGATGGTACTCTATCGCCTTATTTGTCCGCTTCACTCTTCACCTACATTCCGTCGCGTACTCTCCGCTCATCCAGTGAAAAGCTTCTAAAAATCCCTAATAGGGTTGTCACACGATGCGATTCTGCAGGCATACCAGCGGCAAAATGCCCTCAGGGCCAGTTAAGTCCGCTTGTAGCGGACACTCCCCGGAGACGCCTGTGAACAGAGCACGGGTCCTGTTTTTTCCTCGCCACGCCAGTAAGTCGCCGCTGACCATGCTTTGTGTATTGGAGCGCCGGGCCGGCGATGCAGCTGGTGGAGCCTAGGTGTGTTGCAACGTATGGCCGCAACCCCCGCGCAAGCGGGTGCCTCGCAGGCACTCCACGTCTGATAAGACCTTAAGAGAAATTCTTTTGGCGAACGCTGTTTCCGGTTTACCACCCCAACAGTCTGGAACTCACTGCCTGCTAGCGTGAGACAGCAACCTTCTCGATCATATTTCAAAATAGAGCTATTTCCTTACTATTTTTGACGTAAAACACTCATATTTAACTCACTGAAAATTTGCACTGACGAGTGGTGACAAAATAAAGAAATAAATCAACCAATAAATAAATTCCTGTTACTTACTGCAGTTTCTTTCGTCCGAATGATCCTTGCAGTGCGGCCTGCCGTCACAGCGCTGTGTCATTGGGACGCACTCTCCGCTGGTGCACGCGTACTCTGTCTCGGTGCAGATGGACCGTGACGTAATTCTGGGATCAAGGTGTGACTGGAAACAAGGCTGATCTCTCGCTCTCGGAAATCCCTCACAGTCCAGTGGGAAACGCATATGTTTCGCGCATTTCTCGACAGTTTCTGCAATCATCATCATCATCATCATCATCATCGTCGTCGTCGTCGTCGTCGTCGTCATCGTCATCATCATCATAGTCGTCGTCGTCGTTGTCGTCATCACCACCACCATCATCATCACCGTCGTCGTCGTCGTCAAACCATGGAAATTTGCTCAAAGAAACGCTCGCTGGACTCAAAGCTCATGTGAACCACGCATATTCACTTACAAACTAACTGACTAGCACCAGCATAATTTCAGTGTCGACATGTGAAGCGTCTGTTCAGCTAACTGCATTATCACAGTTTACATGCAGTTGTTTGTTTGTTTGTTTTTCCCTTTTACTTGTTGTGCGATGACAAAATTTGACAATTACGCTAAATCAAGTTTTGCAATTTTGGATGGGACTTGGATGGACTGCCCCAGTGCCACAAATCGTTATAGATTAAAACCAGCACACACACCCAAACCACATGGGCCTCCATAGTTCACCCCAACCTCATCATCATGCGTAACAAGAATTGTCCTTTCTTCCAAGCCCTCCGTAATTTCTGGAGCTGTCGAAGAGGTGGGGCAGCAAAAAACAAACAAAAAACAAACGAACAATTTTCCCCACCTTGACACACTTCAAAACATGGAAACGTTGCTCCAGACATCCTCGGACACGGCAGGAAGGCGAAGGTGCAGAAGAAAGTTAGATCACTCGTACAACCGGAAGTGAGAACATCTCCAATGAGGGAGTCAAAATAATCTGCCGCTGATGCCGAATCGTTGAACCCCTCTCGCAAAGAGTAATGAGTGTAGCCTTGGTTCTTGCACGGTTCGAAATCAAGAGGGATGCAGTCAGGTCTCACGGGTGAGTCTGTGGATGTGCCAATCAATCAATCAATACATCTTTATTATCCCAGAGGGAGGGTGGGTGGGTGTTTGGGGGTTTGACCTCCTTGTCCACCACATACGGGTGAAATCAAAGACGGGGCAACGATGAAAAAGCCAGCGCACAAATATTTGGCCCCAGCCGGGATACGAACTCACGACCCGAGCTTTAGAAGTCCAACGCTCTACCATTCGGCCACCCCGGCTCTCCTATCCCAGAGGGAAGTTTGGGTGTGGTGGACAAACAAATCAATAATACACATCAAAACACACATAAGATGATACATGATAAACACTACAATTAAAATAGATATTTCTATGAATTACACAGATCACATAAAACAGTCTTGGTATTAAGGTAGAGATAATCTAAAATGACTATTATCACACATTAATCACATTAAAAAACCACAGACTTCATCCTCCACACCCTCTCCATTTGATCACAGTATGCGACGGCCAACACACACACACACACACACACACACACACACACACACACACACACACACACACACACACACACACACACACACACCTTTCTAACTCAGAGAATTTAAGATGTGAATAACGGACGGGATAAAACTATGTTGAGACGTTTTCGTGCGTCACTATATGACTATAAAAAATAAAGTAGTGATTGCAGGTCACAGAATACAATGCAAATAAGGCAGGTTAATTAGAGTGTGGGAGGACCGGAATCATTAAAGTGAATTTCCTTTGTTTTCCTTGATTGTTTTACAGTTGTTAACAGTGCATTTGATGCCAAGTTTTTGGTTTTGGTCAAAAGAGACGTGATTGGTGTGTTGATATACGGCAGAACTGACTTGATGAGTGACCTAATTTTACGCATATCTTTGGGCATTTGCGGGGCACGAATAACGGGCATGCACAGTTTTGAGCTATTTCAGTATATGGCTTTGGCTATCAAAATTACGCTTTCGAGGCTTCATTTTGGGCATGTAGCTTGTCGGAACACGCACGCACGCACGCACGCACACACCGGTTATCATAGTGTTGAAGACGTCATACCTCTTTTCTGTACATCCACGGTCGTAGCCTCTTCAAGCCTGCGGTAGGCAACTTTCAGAAACAACGCACCTAACGCCACAGCAAGCACGACGACAATGGTAATAGCCGCTACCCAGCACACAACGCGACGGGTACGTAACTTCCGCCTGTAGCCCGTGACATCCGCTGAAGGAACCGTCCCTGGGGTTTGTGGAGGCGGGGTCAGAGAGGGCGGTTCCTTAGAGCTCTGCTTCAGTTTCTCGTCTTCGAAGACGCTCTCCAGTCTGTCGAAGAGCGACACTCGAAGCACATGCCTTGCGAGGTCGGAGGGGCTGACAGGGTGGGGTGTGTCAGGAGTGAGTGGTGGGGCTTCTGATGTTGATGTTGCTGAGATTCTCTGAAATAACACACACACACACACACACACACACACACACACACACACACACACACACACACACACACACACACACACACAAGTAATCATCAATCTTTTTTAAAGTGCAGAAGAAAATAAATTTCGGATTTCCTTATATTCTTAACGGCACTTTTTCGAAGGGAATCTTCTAGCAAGGGAAACAACTTTTGAAACTTTCACGCGCAACCCCTCCCCCCCCCCCCCCCCAATCAATTTGCATGAAACTTTTAGGTAACGACATAATTTATTAGTATTCGTGCATGGTTGTTAGGAACACAAACACAGACGCTCTGTCTGTCTGTCTGTCTGTCTCTCTCTGTCTCTCTGTCTCTCTCTCTCTCTCTCACAGCGTCAGCGTCCCCAAAACAAAGAGCATGCTAATAACTACCCGCCAAAAACACCAGCGGAAGCCTCTACCTCTCAAACTATCTCTCGGCTCAGAGCCCATACACCAAGTGTCAACGCATCGCCTTTTGGGCGTTACAGTGGACGACCAATTGAAGTGGGAGCCGCACCTAGTAAAACCCTGTCTAAAAATCTTTTTCTCTTAAGTAAACTTAACCGCATAGTTAGCCACGACAGTTGCAAAGTTTTCTTTCACGCACATATAAAAAGTCATATAGATTACGCCTCCAACCTCTGGGACAAATGTGGTGATATTCACTTGAAAAAGATCAATTCTCTCTATAAACGTGGTATAAAGCTTTTACATCCTGGGCCCTTACCCACAGAAGAAAAACTTAGAGCGCTCGAACTTCTCCCCCTTACCAAGCATCTTGAGTTCAACCGGTGTGTTCTCATGCACAAGATAGTCCACTGTAAGGCTCCTCCATATCTTACCACGTTCTTTCAACCAAGTCAGCGACACAACGCAAGAAATGGCCTGTTCCAATTACCATTACCTAGATTGGACATTTTTAAAACAAGCCTCTCATTCTCTGGGTCACTTTCATGGAACCAGTTGCCAGCATACTTAAAATGTACCCCGAAGCTTCATTCATTTAAAACTCAACTTCTCAGATCATTACGTAAGTCATAGGTCCACGAACAATATCTGAACCATGCTAAATTACTCGTTATCAGATGGCACTATTACATGTTACCTTTTTACAAGTTATGTTGTATACTACAATTTCAAACACCATGCTATCTACTTCTTCACCTATTTTCCGATGTGTTTCCTTTGAATTTCTTGCGCTTCTTTGTATCTTTGCATGTTGTTTTTTTTTTTTTGTTGTTGTTTTTGTTTTTTTCTACTTTCTTATTAGATTACTCCCTTTGTGCCTGGTATACTTTTTTTTTTGTAATGTTAGCCTTTATTTTTTTAGTGTTCGTAGATTAGCAGGACAGCTTGTAAGATAGGCAGACCATGCCTACAAGTCTTTATCCTGAAATAAACGTTTCAGTCAGTCAGTCAGTCACACACACACACACACACACACACACACACACACACACACACACACACACACACACACACACACACACACACACACACACACACACACACACCGATAGCTAAGGAGCGCAACTTCTTGAAGAAGCGTTACCTTTCTGAGAGTACTGCGTCGTTTGGATTTCTTGTCCGCCTTTAGGACGACCTCGTGCGGATTTTCCTCCATATTGAATGCTGGAGTAATCTGGTGGAAATTTCAAAATGGTCTTTCCCTGTAAAAGCATGAGGATATTGGTGAAATAGTGTGAAATTAGAATAAAATAAAAAAAAAACCGGGGGGGGGGGGGGGTATTGGAGATTCAACAAAAACAACAAACTTTAAATAAGTTGTTACTGGTCTCTCTCGTTGTTGTCGCTGGCAAAGTAATAAAGGATGAAAATGTATAGTACAAGGGCAGTAACTCCACACAAGATCAGTCTCTTAAAACTGCGCCATGCAATGGTTACTCCCCTTAGATCTACTCTTAGGGAATGTGAGGAACCACTGTGTTCGACCACAGCAAACGGTAGGAGCAACTAAACATAACTGTTCTATCATCGTCGTCGTCGTCAATAAACCACTCAACCAATCATCATCGTCGTCGTCGTCATCATCATCGTCATCAATCAATCAATCAATCAATCAATCAATCAATCAATCATCGTCGTCATCATCATCGTCGTCGTCGTCGTCATTGTCGTCATCGTCGTCATCATCATTGTCGTCGTCGTCGTCGTCCAGGTGGTCGTCGTCGTTATTATCGTCGTTATTAACAGCATCATCAACAACAGCAAGATCGCCAATCTTCGCCATCATGTCGCAGTTGTCTGTCATTGTCATCGTCATTGTTATCATCTCAACCGTCAACAACAGTCATACTGACCCTCGAACTCACCACCCCACAAACACCCACCAACAGGCATTTTTGAATGTAATTTGATCAGTTGTATTGTACATTAACAACATTTCAAACGTACCTTTCTTTGGCGATCGTTGTGATGTTAAGCCAGGCGCGAAAAGTGAAGCGAAAAACACGGCTTATTCCATCTTTATACAGCTCAGTCTGATTTCTTGGTATTGCTTATCGGTTTCATCAGGTACTCTATTAGCTCCTGGTCGTTTCGTAATGATTACTGTCTAAAATCTGTAAATGATCGAAGATCTTGAGCTAACAACCATGGATCCGTACACACAGTTCCGTATAAGACCTCTCTGAAATTCTGTCTAATCTGTAAATTGATCAAAGTTCTTGTACGGCTAACAACACATAGATCCGACAACACGCCAGTTCCATATAAGACCTCTCTGAAATTATGTCTGATCTGTAATCAATCCAAGATCTTGTACAAACTGACCCTGAGTCCGTAAACACGCGTCGTATCCCGCATGTACAGATACTTAAAGGCGCAACGCCTACAGGTAGCGGTTGGAGCGAGGGAGACAACCTTCGGAGACTTTGTTTCTCCGTGCATACGGATGATGAAATCAAGCGAAAGGCTAGCTGTGTAAATTTTGGGGACTAACGGTTTGAGTTATGGAAAACGCCATGGGAAGTAATGCCCTTTGTCTCTCTAGATCTTCACTTTCAATTTGAAACCAAAGAGAGGTGAGAATGATCTCCCTTGCGGTTGCCCCTTTAAGACGTTGAACGCAGACAGCATCACAATGACATCAAGGAAGTCCTGACCAAGTTCACAACAAGCGCAACTCTGTACCATCGGGTTTCACTACGCTTACCCTCTGCACTGACCCGAAATCGGCTAGCCGAGACCTGCGCCGAGACAAGTGATACCTAAGAAGGAAAAAACAAAAATACTCGGTGACAAGGAAAGTGGTAGGTTCTGAACGAGTTGTCTCCCTTGCCGCAACAAGCACGCATTTTTCGTGGCAGAGCACAAAGTTGCCACGAAATACGCGTGCATGCTGTTGTTCTGTGTATGCACGGGGGACAACTCATGCAGGCAATAATCTCTGAAACAGGCTGAAAATGTACTGTGCTGGTGGATTCAACAGAACTCACCGCTTCGGTGCACACTGTGAAATACCACGTTGACCACATAGTTGTTCAGAACTGTCCACTTTCCTTGTCACCGAGTATTTTGGGTTTTTTTTCCCCCTTTCTTATGTATCACTTGTCTCGGCGCAGGTCTCGGCTAGCCGATTTCGGGTCAGTGCAGAGGGTAAGCGTACTGAAACCCGATGGTACAGAGTTGCAACAAGTGCAGTGAGACGACCGCACGCAGCAACACTTTCCGGACAGGAAAACACGACGAGGGAGATAGCGACCGACTTCGGAAACGCATTGGTAAAAGCAACAACCAACAAGGGAAAGTGAATCATGGGGTACTAAAGGCTATGTGACACTAATGCAAATTTCATGAAAACGCTATATATTCTTATCAAACATAACGTTGCGTATGACACTCTAGAAATGCTTTAAAATTCACTCAAAAATCTCAAAAATCCAGCAGCCAAAGACTCATGTCTAGAGTAAATTTCAACAAATTCCAATATTCCGTTCTTTTGCAATGTTAGCAGCGACCACATACCCGCTCATTCCTCTGTCGTCTGCTGACTCTCGTGCCAGCCGCGCATGAATACAAATAGTCCACAAGCCAGGCTTATTTTCCCCTAATTTTACTATGACCTGGCATGAAACTTATTTACAAAGCCAACAAAAAGCCCAAGATTGCCATTTTTTACTCTGCACACAAATTCAAAAAGGGGTAAAAATATTTGTAAAATATTCAGCAGAGTTACGACAGGGGAAGCTGTTAGTGGTCTGTAGTCTTCAAAGGCAAGTGTTCGCCTGAATGGCGGCTGCATGGCTAGAACAAATTAACTTTAGTTCTTACAGGGTGGGGTGGGTGTTTAGGGTTTTACGTCCTTTTCCACCACATACGGGTGATATCAAAGACGGGGCAACGACGACAAAGCCAGCACACATATTTGGCCCCAGCCGGGATCGAACTCACGACCCGAGCATTAGAAGTCCAACGCTCTACCATTCGGCCACCCCGGCTCCCCGTAGTTCTTACAGAAAGCAGTCAGACGTACACAACGTAATCGGTAAAATATATCCGGTTAAAAGTTAGAATCTGGTTTCTTTGTAATGGTACAGTTGGAGGGTGGGTGAGATTGGTAATTTTAGTCCTTTTGTCTCCTAGAGAAGCATAGGGCCTCAACAGCTCTCCTCCATCTCTGAGTTGGTGTGAGTTTTGCTGTTGAAGGTTTCTGTAACTAAGGTTTTTTTTCTGTATGAGGGTAGTTAACCCATCGCACAACCCCCATCCTGGAGCACCAGGGTGTATCGTTTCGTCTGGCCCCTACCCCACAGACCTGGTAAGCCTGGTTGAACCTGCCAGGGGCCGAAGCCCCCGCCCATATAGCTCTGGGGTCTTTGGAGCACGCAAGCCATCCCACCGCAACAAGGCGATACACCATCGGGACAGGGTGAGATGGGTGTTTGGGCGTTTTCCACCACGTATGGGTGATATCGAAGACGGGGCAACGAGAAATAGGCCAGCACAAATATTTGGTCCGGTGTCACATATCACAAACTCGACCATGGGCTCCAACCCACGCTTCATCGCCGTGACATTGGTGACGGCCGTCCGTTACCTATTAGACCACCGCTCATTTTGACCGTACATGTGCCCTCGTAATAGCAAGTGTTCCACCTTTTTTTTTTTTTTTTTTTTTTTGGGGGGGGGTAATCTTTGTTCAGGGGTGTTCATCAAGCAGCCAACTAAACACTTGTTTAACTCACTCTGCCCGAACTGCGACTATAGTCGTAACAGCTTACGCCCCTTTCCAACATGTCTGCTGTCGGGTTTACATGGCAACCCGCTGAAAGTGATGTCAAAGTATAACATCTAAGCAACATTTGGTCCACCTGGTGCAATGTCACCACACACACACACACACACACACACACACACACACACACACACACACACACACATACACCATTAATGGCAACACCGAATTTGACATTACTCTTGTTTTATTTTCTAAAGTCTTAACCTCCATAAAATAGGTTTCCATATGAGGACATAATATTCATCTGAATACAAAAATACGATATAATTATTTACAATAGAAAACACATGAACATTATATACAAATCAACCAATCATAAACATAAATGAAGTACGTCAGAATGTGGAACAAACTCCGATTGACGAAATGCAATGTACCGTCTATTTTTTTATTTAAAAAAAAAACTTGAAAGTCTACCCATAAAATACATTAAAACCCTACAAATTGACACTCTGTAGTTGTCTAAAAAGTATTTGTATTAGTTGCGTCAGATCCGCTTTGCTGTGGAAACGCCTGATTCATGATAAACACAAACAGAGAATGGAAATTAAAATGCAAGTATGCGTTTAAAAGACCTCTCTCTCTCTCTCTCTCTCTCTCTCTCTCTCTCTCACACACACACACACACACACACACACACACACACACACACACACACACACACACACACACACACACACACACACACCATTTGTGAGAAAAATGCAACGTTTCTCCGATCACTATGCGATCTGGTCACGCAGAATGGCGTCAGTACTATCGACCTACCGGACATGTCTTTTTGCGTCAACAACAGTAAGAGTTCAACAACTGACCCAGAACGTCCTGGTAGTACAGATAAAAATCCAGGAACATCTCATCTTATCTATACACTGTGTTGGTTAATTCTTCAGACAAACAAACAAACATACATGCAAGAGCACCACCAACAAAGAATAAACAATACTACAAGAACAAACATATGATGATATGTGTTCACAACACGAGCGGTTTTGTCTACACAGCTATACTCCTTTACTACAGGGACTTCTCTCGCTATGTACAGCGACAAGCGATAACTAAGCGTAGGGGACATCTCTTGACGGAGTGGAACGAGACAGAACTGACAAACATTACGCTACAGTTTACTTCTTGGAAAATCCGCAACCCGACTTTCTGTCAGATCTCAAATAGAAATGCAGCTTGGAACGTGGAAAGTAAATTCGTATTTTCAACAGATAATTGATTTTCATTCATTACCCATTTTGGAAGTTGGGATAGATTTCCCTCAATGGGAAGCACGTCGCAGCGGTGGAGCGCCACCAACCGAACTTCTACCTCAAAATGATAAATTTTGTACTCTTTAATTTTTGTCATTCTTCACGAGGAATATTGTAAGGAATGGCGACCTTTTGTTGAGTAAACCAAACTTAAACATCACTCCGAAACACCTCTAGACGACAAACTGATCAACACATGCGAAATTCAGACAACGCGTTGTTAGAAACTAAGCTAACAGTAGAATAGACGAACGAGGCACAGCTTGCTCCTATTTCCGAATGCGTCCGGGATACGACGCATTCAGAACGCAGGGAGAGACGCAATGGGAACACGGCGGTCATCCGTTGACGTCACTTCTCCATCAAAACACTGACTGGCCATAGGTCATACACACTTTGACGTCACAGGTCACGGGTCAGACACACTTTGACGTCACAGGTCACGGGTCCGACACACTTTGACGTCGTAGGTGAAGGGTCAGACACACTTTGTCGTCAGCCATAGACTACAATCTAGGTCATAACAGTTTTCTCGTTCAGCGATACTCACAATTTTAAAGTACTTTTGCTGTGACGGACTACACAAAGTTAAGCGTTCTCATTTTCTGGTTGGATTTTATTTTTTTTACCAACATTTCAGAGAGATGAAACCAGTTCAACCTACTTCCAAGATAGCATTTTATGAGCTCCTTATCAAATTAAAAAAAAAAAATCTAAAAGAAGGATGGATGTAGTTTGTGCTATAATGTATACGCGGAGTTCGGTCTGTCATAAGCGTGAAAAATGCAACTCTCTCTCTCTCTCTCTCTCTCAATGTTTCCCCATTGGCATTTTTGTGTCTTCGGTTTTCTGTGACCCGTTACTTTGCTTGTTTTTTCTCACTTTTTTCCGTAGTCCAGATTGTGTGTTTATCTCTTGCTTATAATGTTTGTTTTGTGTTTCTTTATTATTGTTGGATGTAGTGAGGACTATTTGTAAGATAGGCAGAGATGCAGATAGAGTATTATCCTAGTGAACGTTTCATCACCGTCATCATCATCCTCTCTCTCTCTGTGGGGAGCCGGGGTGGCCGAATGGTAGAGCGTTGGAATTTCAAAGCTCGGGCTGTGAGTGCGAACCCCGGTTGCGGCCAGATATTTGTGCTGGCCTTTTTCGCGTTGCCCCGTCTTTGATATCACCCTTATGCGGTGGTAAAGGACGTTAAACCCCCAAACACCCACCCCCCCACTTACCCACCTGATGGCTGGGTTCCTTGTTTCTACCCCCCCCCTCCCCGCCCACCCCCCAGCATCATTATCGAAAACAATAAAATCAAATGAAAATCTTCGTGACACCGCTGCGTCCAACGTAAAATTACAAGGTATATTCCATTCTTATTTATAATCAAAACATTCGACATGACATAATTATACACAACAATTATCATAAAACAGACATAATTACATTTACACCAACGGTAACTTGTCAGACAATCATGTAACATTCCAAACAACAACATTGAATGGTCATTAATCGTATCACAGTCCAAGCGAAGTTGCGTAATAATAATTATTTCCTTCAGATATAAAATCAGTCGAAGCAAGTATGGCAAAGAAAAGAGTATTCTTATTGTCATGTGGTGATGTGCATGTCATGCGACTATAGGATTTGTCGGTTAGGGTTAGGATAAAATGTATTTCTAGTTTGTCTCCAGCTAAACCAAGTTACAAAAAAAAAAAAAAAAAAAAAAGCAAAAAGAGGAATGGCAGTCAGTCGGGCATTTTTCTTAACTCTCTCCATGCGACGGTCTCCATCTGAGGCTCTCACGTTCACAATGTTTGACTGCAGAGGGCCGACTTATGGGATGGCCAGCTTTCTGGTTTTATTCTCTGTCATGATACAGTATCGTAAAGTGAGGAACTAGATACAGCGCTAGCAAAACGGTTTTCTCAGAGTCAAAGGGAATCAACTCTCTATTTGTATTCTACTGAGAAAAAAATCTCAGCATAGAGATAGTTAAACATGTAAACTTTAAGTCCTCAACAAAATCAGCAATAATAATAATGTTCTATACAAGCTTAAAAGCACTTTGGATGACAAGAAATACCTTATTCATTGAAAAGAAGATGGAAATCTAATTCTACTGGTCACATTTTCAACAGATTTCTGCGTTGTGTTAAGGATTAAACTTCGAAACTTGCTGTAGATTAAATGTTGGTCCTTCGGCTGCAAACCAACTATCTTAAAGTCTCATGGAATGTTGAAATGATCCCACAATATCAAAACAAGTCATCAGAGATTCAGCGATGCCCGTATTTAGTAGGCAAACACGCTGTTTGAAGAGATTCAAATGTTTCCCTGAACGTCTGTGTGTCACGTGACACAGAAACAACGTGTCATCAACTTGTTGCTGTTTTTGATTGGCGTTCCATGGGAAGCTTTGTGTGTGTGGACCGTTTTCAAGTACCCCGTCACCTTTAGACGACTCCATCTTCGTTACTATAGAGTAACGGTTGCTATGCGAGTTTACCATGGCTGAAGACAACCCCGCATAACATTAACAGCATCAGCAACAGTTTTCTGCGGCGTTACAGCTGTGGCCAGAGCCAACAACGATAAAAGCCTTCGCGCGAGGCTGTGTTATCAACTTGAGATAACATCTTCAGAACTGTAGGCCAATCAACAGGAAACACGTAGACGGAAACGTCACGCTGACTCAAGTCAGCCTGTTTCTTGTAAAGACGGCGGTCCGTGAATGAAGCGGGACAAGTCAAGTTATTCACAGAAACCACCACAAAGTTAGTTCAACAGGTCCTTCTGTGTGAAGAACTTCCTCTTCCTTGTCGCAGATCCGCCTCCCGACGCATGGTATGGTATAGGCTAGATTTGTCCATATATCCATCTCCTCTTCTCCATATATCTATACTTCACACATGTCCATCTCTACTGAACTGCTCGTGGCGCCGCAGGGCTGGAGGACGAAGCAGTGAAAGCCTGCTGCCGCTTAACTATACTCACAGATCGTTCTGAGCTGTTTGAATGGTGTCTAACACCCGAACACATAGAAACATGCACAGATACAGTGTCTCACAGTCTGGCGCTCAGCCAACAGATCTGTACACGCGACGCGAAAAGAGAGGCGTCCGTTGCAGTGCTGCTGTCAGTCGTTGGCTGGCACAGTTTCATCTGAAGTCCGCGCGACGGGTAGACGTCGGTGAATCACATCGGTGCACTACAGTCACTAAAACTATTGCCAGCCTGCTCGACAGCGCAGCTATTCCAACTCCACTATGAAGCAATACACATCTTGCAATCCGCGCCTTTAAATATTCCCACTGAAGACAGCGTTGATGGATAACAGTCGCTATTTACAAAGCGAAAATCAGCGAATTGAATCCTTTCACAACATTCTTTGTAGTTTGCTTGGCATTAAAGGAAGGTAGACATCACTTTGGTCCTTGTCATTTTGGCCTTAATTTTATCTTCATTAGTCTTTTGTAGGAGTCAACGATGGATGATGATACAGCGAGAAGGAGCCACAAGGAGCCCCTCTCTCTCTCTCTCTCTCTCTCTCTCTCTCACACACACACACACACACACACACACACACACACACACACACACACACACACACACACACACACACACACACGAGATGATGTAGGGTGTTTATCCTGTGGTATCACACACCGACGGAAATTCATCCGACCCGTCCGGGCAATCCTGAATATCGTCACATGTCTGTGTCTTGTCGATACACAGCCCACTCCTACACTCGAACTGGTTATCCGCACAACCTGGAAGACAAAAAAAAACCAACAGGAAAACATAAATTGGTGAAACAGTGTTCTGTGGTCATGAGTACTCTTCAGAATACGCTACAAATGGAAGAGATTTACGAGTCATTTTGTTTCGGAGAGGAAAAATACAGTCTTCACAAAAAGTTAAGGACCAGTCAACATAATGGGTGACAGTTTCAATAAATCAGAAAAAAATAAACCAATAAGATTTTTCCCGTAAAATTCGGTAGCAAGGTTAAGGGGTAATTAGTGAACATGGCGACCACTGTGTGGATGGCACGTGCGCGTCACACAGCATGCTTGGCGCGTTTGAAAATCTGCAATTTCGGATCTGAACCACGTGAACCTGACTCGATCTGGTGACGAATAATCCTGTGAAGAATTTAACAGAACCCAACCCAACTTCCTGCCCACCAAGGGATTCAAACCGGGTACCCTCAGGATCCGCAGACCGGGCGCCTGAACCACGAAGCTACATCACCCAGTAAAAAGTGTACACAGTGCGTTCAATGAGGCGTGACCTCACCTGTCGCGGGGGGTTCTGGGGGTGGTGGTGTCTGTGTTGCTGCTCCAGTCTGCAGTCTGGACTCTGTCAGAACAAAGGATCAGGTTTTATCAAGACTATTTTCTGTATGAACAAATTCATCCTGCTGTCTAAACTGTACTCTTGGTGTCTCACCATCACACAAACATTCTATGACACTCACAGAGAATGGGTGTTTCGTGATGGGTGGGTGTGGACGGGATGGGGGCGATTGGAGGTGAAGGTTGAGGGTGTGTGTGTTGTTGGGGGGGGGGGGGGAGGGGGGGGGGTAGTATTGCTCATTCTCCAGCAAAGAGGCAAAGCTAGTACTTAACACAGCACGTGACCATGCCTACTGTTGTTAACAGAGGTCTATGACACATACTCACTTTGTTACACACGATAGTCAAAAAGGACAGATCAACGTTTCGGTTATCTTTTAAGAGCCTGACCACTCCCTGCCCACTACATAAGACTGGTCAAAAAGAACAAGCCATTGCACACCAGTAACCAGTAAGAGCCACTTCAAGCCACTATTACTCAAGGCGTAGGCCTTTCCCGCTAGGCCCCGAGACCGCTGCAGATTGCATAATAGTGGCTTGAAGTGGCCTCTACTGATCTGAACGTTTCAAGTAAAATCGCGATTTGCATGGGCTATTAGGCGTTCTTCAGGACAACAGGACACACACGTATGTTCTTCACTACACGCACGATTCTGTGTGTCTTTGGATCTTACCAAGGTAGAACTGGTCACAGGTGATTTGCCGGACCGCCACGTCATCCACCGCCATGTCCGCTCTCTGGTGTCTCTCCCGCATCGCCACAAACGCCACCGTCAGTCTGTCTCCCTTGGGCAGCTCTACGCATGCGCTCCGCCAGGTGGAGTTCCCGTCAGACTGCACTGACCACGGGACGCTGTCAGTTCCGGTCTCGTGGTTTCTCGTGAGCAGGGCGAGAGTTCCGGTCGGCATGAACTGCGAGAACATGCTGTAAGCGTGGTAGTAGAAGACGAGAATCTCGTTTCCGGGCGAGGCGAAGGGAGGCGACTCCAATGCAACGTAGTCGTTCGGGTGCCCATTTTCGCCGTTGGCAAAGGCGTAATAACCTGCGGACGGTCAAAAACACATGACAACTGACAACAACGCAAATGCAGATGACTAAACACACAAACAATTTAGGTAGAGGGTTGGACTTTCAATGCTCGGGTCGTGAGTTCGAATCCCGGCTGGGGCCAAATATTTGTGCTTGCCTTTTCTTGTTGCCCTGTCTTTGATATCACCAATACGTGATGAAAAAGGACGTGAAACTCCCACCCACAAAATTTTGGATTTTTGGAATGGAACATCCAGCGATGTCGCCGACATATTAACTTTTGTATGATTATCGGTCATTATGATAAAGTTAGCTCAAACACAAGAGATTATTATTATTATTATTTAAAATTCAAAACTGGTGTTTAATGATGGAACTAGTACCTGATGTGTTGCCAAAAGTGTGATCTTTCATGGGACCTGTGCCGACGTTGACTGGCCCACCTTTCTCACGTGACCACACGTAGGCTCTTTCTTCGCTAGTACCGTTATGGGTGTAGCCGCACATGAATTTGTTCTCAAAGTCGCACGAAGCTGACCTGAGGTTATCTGGAAAACAGGACGGTGTCATTAGGACTCTCTCTCTCTCTCTCTCTCTCTCAGCCAACATCTACTACAACTACTACTATTTCTATTACACACACAGCCCCCCCCCCTCCCGCTCAGCCTTCTCCCACCCCCTCAATAAGAATCGTTTTGTTTCTCTAGTGATGATACTTTTCCATCACCAGAAAAACCCAAAGTTGCTTTCCATTGCAGCTGCACATCTGTCTGTCTGTCTGTCTGTCTGTCTGTCTGATTCTCTCTCTCTCTCTCTCTCTCTCAGCCAACATCTACTACAACTACATGTACTACTATTTCTATTACACACACAGTTCCCCCCCCCCCCCCCCTCCCGCTCAGCCTTCTCCCACCCCCTCAGTAAGAATCGTTTTGTTTCTCTAGTTATAATACTTGTACATCACCAGAAAAACCCAAAGTTGCTTTCCCTTGCAACTGCACAGCTCTCTCTCTCTCTAGCTCTCTCTCTCTCTCTCTCTCTCTCACACACACACACACACACACACACACACACACACACACACACACACACACACACACACACACACACACCATTCTGCGAAGGAGTGATAATTTTTTTCTTCACTCTGTACTTCATACAACAACACCTTTAACAATACCCTCTGACAATATGTACAGCGTAGGAGTACCTACCGTAGTTTGGTAAAAAGGCCTAAATGCCATGGATCTGATGAAGACTTAGGTCTTTACCATCTGACGCTAGATATACCTACAGTCAGCGAACTATGAGATAGGACTTTCAGTAGGTAGCCATAAAGGACATACCACAAACTGTTCCTTCGTCGCTTCCATCCGGGCAATCCATGATTGTGTCGCACGTGCTCTCCAGTGGAATACACGGACCGTTGGTACATTTGAACTCCTTGTCCGTACACACTAGTGGTAAAACGAAAAAAAAGCATTTCGTTGCAGTTATATTTTGATATTAAACGGCGAGAGAGAGAGAGAGAGAGAGAGAGAGAGAGAGAGAGAGAGAGAGAGAGAGAGAGAGAGACAGACAGACAGACAGACAGACAGACAGACAGACAGACAGAGATTTGGACAGACAGACAGACAGACAGAGATTATAGATCAGGGGTACGGGTGGAATATTGAAAAAGATATCGATGCGGTATCTTAGCGTATTCTGTTTTCTCACTAAAACCATTTTACACTATGCAACTCACATAAAACGCCTAAATATTACTGTAAGTACACGCTCACTCTATAATGACAATCACCATCGGAATGGTTTTAAACCGAGAGGGATACTGACCACACGTGTTCTCGTCCTCCCCGCCATAACAGTCCACTCGCCGGTCACACACCTGACCGTCCGCGAGACAGAACGCTTCGCTGGAACACTTGGTCCGACCAGGATCACATTCTGCACAATCACGTCACGTAATGAAGACCAAATTAAAGAAACGAAAAGACCGACAACTACATCACAGTATGACTACAATGGACGACTTCACTGTTATCAGTCAAAAAGGTCGATCCCCCAGAATTCCGCCAATCGCATCCAGCGGCATAATGGGGGGGGGGGGGGGGGGGCTTCCCGACAAATCTTGGTTTTCGAACTAACTCGTATAACAAATATCGACGGGTAAAATGGTAGAATTCGTGTTTTGAGTTTATCTAAATGCCTGACTGCCATAAACAGCTTTTGGTGGTTGGAATTGCAAAAGAAAAATAATCAAATAAACAAATAAACAAAATCGCGAGAGAGTCAAACAGTTTCTAATAATGATATTCAAGAAACAGTGCATGTAATTTTCAGTTCACGCTTCATACCAAACTCATCCACCATAACCAAACATCTGTATCAATCCTTTTTCTTACCAAACTGTGGACAAGGCCCCGCTGTGATGGTCAGGTCGTCAATAGCAACCATGGGGTGAAGGACGCTGTAGTTCAGGGCGCGACCTATGACCTGGTATTTCAGTTGACCTTTAACCCCAGCCGGAAGTGACGCCTGCGTCTTGCTCCATCCTTCAGTCTGTCTGTTTTCTATGGACCACACAAGGCTGGAGTCGGTTGAACCCTCGGGTTGAAAGAGAATCTGAAATACAGAAATAAAAGTTGACGATAAACCTTTTACTCCACTCTATCACTAGTACAGCCGGGTCATGGTTTTAAAATCCGTAAATTCACCATGCGTGGTTTAACATTGTACCCACAACAATCACACGTGAATTAACACAATTGAACAAACTCAAACGTTTACGTCAATGTCTGTCTACGTCAGTCAGCAAGAAACCTGATGACGTAGATATATATAGTCACAAGTATCCATTTTGTTGCTGCAGGGTGCTCACAGTATGTAACCTCTAAACACTAACAAGTCTGAGACGGAAGTTAAAAAATACAATAACACAAACACAACAAACAAACAACAACAAAACAAGAAGAAACTACATTATTTAGGAGACTAACTAAAAAATGAAACGTGTGTGATAACATTGTGAAACTGACCTCCATGCGAGCTGTGGATGTTGACCAATAGCTGAACGCCAGACAGTGTTCTTGACCTCCAAGGTAAAGGTCTTGGTACATGCGCACGGTGTCTGTGGTCAGAAGTCGCTCGGTGATAATCTGAAACATGTGACCTGCAAAAGACGTCAACATTTTGGCGTCATCATGATGTCTAAGAGACGCGGCGCTGCGTCATTCTGGGAAAAAATGTTCCCGACTTAATGGTAAGCAATAGCAATAACGAAAACACTTAGTATCACTCATCGTATGGAAAATCCACCACATCATGGGATGCCGGGGTGGCCGACTGGTAGAGCGTTGGACTTCTAATGCTCGGGTCGTGAGTTCGTACCCCGGCTGGGGCCAAATATTTGTGCTGGCCTTTTCATCGTTGCCCCGTCTTTGATATCACCCGAATGTGGTGGAAAAGGACGTTAAACCCCCAAACACCAACCCACCATATCAAGACTTTTGCAAGAATCGAGAAATATGCTAATCAAAGAGCCACAATACCTACTTCGTTTTCGCCATGCTCTTCTTTTTTTACCCACAGCGGTGAATGTTGCTGCACTCTGAGGTAAGATTTCAGTCAAAAAAAATCTTACCTGTGCTATCGGCAAATGTAACGTCATCGATGCCAGCACGTGACGTGTTGAGTAACCCCCACTCTGCCTTGTATGAGTCATACGAGTCCTGCCTCAGTCCACACAACAGTCCGTTCTCAAAGTCACACATGTAGGGGGCCGCTAGACAAAACATGACCAGAAGATAGAAAATAGAGTAATTTGGGGATAATATGTATAATTTCTTTACAGCACTCGCCAGTGCAAATTTTCGGTGAGTTAACTACGAGTGCTTTACGTCCGAAAATAGTAAAGAAACAGAGAGCGTCTGTAATGCTGACACAAAGAAGCGTAGTCAGTCGACGACGTGTCGGCCACAATGAGCGCTCCAGGAGTGTAAGATCAGTCCTAAAATTTGAATGTTCGACCGCTCGCGCTTGGGGTGAGTGGTGGTCTAATAGGTAGCGCGTCGGATTTAGCCGCTGCGCTATTGAACGGCCGTCACCAGGCGATGACGCGTGGGTTCGAGCCCAGGTCGAGCTTGTGATATGTGATACCGTTTTTTTTCTGGCTGCCGGGCTGCTCATCAGGGGTTTCTCTCCGAGTTATCCGGCTTTCCTCCCCCAGCAAAATTGTAAAAAAAAATATCGGACAGGTATTGCATGGCGCTGCACCGCGGCGACGCGCTTCCCCCGGGGGAAGCAGCCCGAATTTCCCGAAAGGGATAATAAAGTAGTTTTAAAAAAGTGAAAACAACACTGTATCACTTTAAGAGCTGTACTACTACTACTACTACTACTACTACTACTACTACTATTACTACACGGTATGGGGAGCCGGGATAGCCGAACGGAAGAGCGTTGGACTCTCAATGCTCGGGTCGTGAGTTCGAATCCCGGCTGGGGCCAAATATTTGTGCTGGCCTTTTTCTCGTTGCCTCGTCTTTGATATCACCTTACATGGTGGAAAAAGACGTTAAACTCCTAAACATCCACCCACTAAGCGGTATTTTGTAGGGCGCATTTCATTAGAATAAAACTCAATGCGCCAATCATCCACACGAGAAAAGCTGTTTTTACTTAAATTTTGATTTAATTCAATCCAACTTAATACCAAATCTTGTTTTATTTTTATTTTCATTATAGGTAATATATTTTACAGCCACAAAACAAATTGCCCTTTTGGGACAATAAAGATTTATTGAATTGAATTGAATTGAATTGAATTGAATTGAATTCACCGACACTCACGCACATTTTACAAACGGTGGACACGCATACACTGGTGACACTATCCAGCTACTGACATGGGAAATTACTGGAAGGCTCTACGTCAACAGTATTTCGAGCGAAACTGTTCTAAAACGTAAGATGGCTTAATCAGCAAAGATGCAGTTAGCCCGTTTTAGGTTATGGAATTGATTCTGCCCTTTTTTTTTCTTTCTTTTTTTTAAAGTTCTTCTAGAAGTCAACGGCGATGCATCAACAGATGTTATCACGAGGGCACGATGTAAAAGTCGAGGTTAGGGATTCTAGCCCCGGGTTAAAATCTGTCCTCGAACTAAACTAGCTCTAGGGTAAAATTTTCTCTTGTTTTTATTTTAATCAGGAAGCGGGTCCATTCCCCCATGGTGCCTAAGCCGTTATAGGATTTGTTTCTTCCTTTCTTCGCGTCCTTTTTCTATTTAAGTTTGTTTTGGGGTTTGTTTTGTCTTAGTCTGGGTTAGGCCCGTAGCCGTGGGTTAAATTAACCTCGAGTTTTCCATGCGGGCCCAGAATCTGTAAGAGGCAGATTGCTGCCTTACCCGGGCAGTCTTTCTCGTCCTCCGCGTCGTCGCAGTCGACGACGGTGTTGCATCGGACTCCCTCGGGTAGACAGTTGAAGCGACCGCTCGTGTTGCAGGCAAACTCTCCACTCTCACAACCTGACACACCACACACATTGTATTACTGCAGTACAGTAAGTTAGCGAGGGAAATAGCGAGTAACACTAACACACTCACACCAGGGCCAATACCCGGCAGCATCTCTCTCTCTCTCTCTTTTATTGTTTGTTTTGATCTTTTTTCTCTCTCAGTACCCTTTAATGTAGAATAGCAGGACAGCATGTAAGATAGGCAGCAATGCCTAAATGCTCTATCCTGAATAAAAAACGTTTCATCATCATCATCATCATCTCTCTCTCTCTCTCTCTCTCTCTCTCTCTCTCTCTCTCTCTCTCTCTCTAATGTTCTTTATTAGTGTGTAGTTTCTTTTAACTGTGGATTCATTGCTATTTCTGTTTCGTTCCTGTTGCTGTACATGGGAACGGGAGTGTGTGTGTGTGTGTGTGTGTGTGTGTGTGTGTGTGTGTGTGTGTGTGTGTGTGTGTGTGATTTAGATAGACATTACTAGAATAGATACTACTAGAAGTAGCAACGGCAGGTATGAAAATTGGCTGTTCTACGTTAATTACCTCTACCGTTGAAAAATAAAGTTTTCTTGATTCTCTCTCTCTCTCTCTCTCTCTCACACACACACACACACACACACACACACACACACACACACACACACACACACACACACACACACACACACAATGATAAGCGAAACAGTTAGAACGTCCCTCGTAATTCTATGTCCATTCTACCAAACGTAGACTGCAATATTAACTATGATATTATACCCATTGCAACCGCTCTCGGAAACGAACCTACAAGTACACGAGACAAAAAGAAAAAGATGAGAGACTAACCCTGATCCTTGCATGCGCCTGGCAGCAAGACAGTGTCATCCATGGTGGCTCTACCATCATCATACGCCGTGAACACGATGTCGTAGTTACCAGGGTCAAGGTCAAACTGGCCCAACAACCACTGGTCAGGAGCTTGAACTTTGTTGACGCTCCATACAAACTTCCACTTGCCTGCCTGACTCAGCTCGTGCGCCTGCGCACTCATGCCTTGGCGCACCGTGCCGCGCATGTGGTACCGGAAGCGGAAACAGTGTGGTGACGTCAGGTCTATTCGCGGCGTGTGCAGGTACCTCCCTCTGAACGGTGCCAGCAGGAACATGCCTGCAAGAAAGCAAAGTAATGAAAACCAATTCACAGAGAAGAACAATTTAACTCGAGAGGAGTTTTTTGTTTGTTTGTTTGTTTGTTTGTTTGTTTGTTTTTTTACGACAGGACCTGGTGTCAAATAGGTTTCTGCGTTTCTGCACTGCCTGCCTCGACCTCTTACGAGAAGTGAAAGTTGAACTGGCGTTGAATAAAAGCAGACTGACTTTCTCAGTTTTCATCAATTATTACAGATCAGTTAAAAACGTTTTGACGGTACAAAGACAACACTCGTAAAGCTATGTACCTCTCATAGCACTGGGGAAATTTAAAAAAAAAAAAAAAGGTTTAATATTATCCAAAGCTTGGCCTGCCATCAGTAAGCATTATGTGAGCCCCTCAAAACGGTAAACTCATTCATCTTACCTGGGTACCTGCCGACCGAGTGATCAAAGAGGGGATAACTGTTGGCGACGAGAGCCTCAGTCTCCCACAACCACTTGCTGCGGTATCCACACAGGTAGGGGTCATCAAACGTACAGTTGGTCGACACATCTGGAAAAGTAATTATGTCTTTATTATTATTTTATATTGTTAACCAAACATGTTGCTAGATGCTCCTTCTTTGACAAGCATCTCCCTTTCGGGATGTGTGTGTGTGTGTGTGTGTGTGTGTGTGTGTGTGTGTGTGTGTGTGTGTGTGTGTGTGTGTGTGCGCGTGTGTGGAGGGAGGGTGGGGCATATGTTTTACTACCAAACACAAACAAACGGGTCCTCAGACAAATCACCTACAGCACTCTACAACACCACACACAACAAAACAACCCAACCCAACCTTACTCAACCCAACCCAATCCATCAAGACCCTCCCCAACCCATCTCACCCCCCCCCACCCCACACCACCCCATCCCACACCACCACACCCCACCCCACTCCACCACACCACACCCCACCCCACCCCACCCCACCACACCCCACCCCACCACACAAAACCCGACCACACCCCCACACCACACCACACCACACCACACCACACCACACCACAACACATCACAACACAACACAACACAACACAGCACAACACAACACAACACAACACAACACAACAACCCAACCCAAACCAAACCAAACCAAACCAAACCAAACCAAAACAAACCAAGCAAAACACTTACCACACATGTCAATCTCATCACTGTTGTCGCCGCAGTCATCCACTTTGTTACACACCATGTCCATATCAAACAGACACCGCTCGTTACGACACTCGAACCGACACTCTGAAAACAGTACATTACAAATAACACTATATATCATCCCACACGGAAATATCTAACGGTCTCCGCTACCGTTTCCAGCCAACGTCATTTTTTTTTTTTTTTTTTTTTGGCCAAACAGCATACCATACCCCTCACACGGTTTCTGGAAATAAATGACTTGGGAAAAAATGAACTGTCCGCATAGGGGGCGCGCGCATTTACAAAAATTGTAAGGACACAGGCACAGAAATAAAACCGCGATGCCTGTTGTTTTAGGATGTGTTCTATGTGCGTGTAAGTGATTTGTGAATGCGCGAGTTGATGTATTTTCAAGAACTGCAATGTATAAATGTAAAAAGAAAAAAAAGAAAAAACGAAATAAAAATAATTATAAATTATTATCATTATCATTATTTTCGATGGATATTTCTTTTTATCTTGCGTCCATGGGCTCAGCCAGGATGCAAGCGGAGAGGGGAGACGCGCGCGGGGGGGGGGGGGGGGGGGGGACTGAGCAACAGGAGGGGAGGAACTTGGCGAAAAATCGCTCGGTCGGCTGTATAGACACAGATGCAATCATGCGTGCAAAAACAGGAGCTAACCATTTCTAATTCCTTCCAGGCTGCCTCACGGTGGAGGAAGCTGCTTTGGCTTTGTCCGTAAAGTGTGTTGTTCTTGCTAGAAGAGGAAGATAAAAAAGTCACCTGTGTTGTTCGCGATCCAGGTGTTGTATAGGACGGCGTCAGAGAAGACGACGGGTTTTTCTGGCTTGTTGCAACCTTCATGAACGTAAGAGGCCACGCCCACCAAACGCCAGCGCCAATCCAGGTCCTGGCAGAACAATGGACCACCACTGTCTCCCTGTCGTGTTATAGTAATGATAGTATTGCAAATAATTATTTTTGTGTAAGGGCTCTCATCTGCCAGCCCAGTGTACTGGCGGCCGGTTTTGCGTAGCAGATGAGTTCCTTAACAGTAAACTTTTGTTGACTCCACGCCTGAGTGCACACGCACCACACAATGGCTAGCAAGAGTCTTAAATTTTGCCTGTAATACAACAATGAAAAGCTTTAATAATAATAATAATAATGATAATAATGCCACAGTCCTAATTAAGTAACATAATTATGCACAGCCAACCGATGAGCGAGAGAATTTGAATTTTGGGAAGTTTCGCATAGCATGTAACAGGCACTGGATTGCAATCAGAGTTCTACTAGTCATAAAGATAACTTGTTCCAGCCGCTTCAGTTCACAACAAGCCTGGTAAACATGGAATTTGAAAGTTTCCTTACATGACATGGCGCTCGTATGCCGGAGTAGTACCCGGCACAAATCTCTGTCTGCAGAATCTGACCGTCCCACGCATAGGACGAGTTGCATTTGCCTGTGTCCCAAACCGTCATCTTTAGTCTCTGTAGCCGGGTAGCCATCTGGGTTGCTGCAAAAATAACATTATCTCAGGTTACAAGGGTGGGTGGGTGTTTGGGGGTTTAACGTCCTTTTCCACCACATACGGGTGAGATCAAAGACGCGGCAACGGTGAAAAAGCCAGCACAAAAATTTGGCCCCAGCCGGGATTCGAACTCACGACCCGAGCATTGGAAGTCCAACGCTCTATCATTCGGCCACCCCGGTTACAGGTTTTGCCGCTGCACAATTTTGTTTAGAAGAGTAAACAAACAAACAAACAAACAAACAAACAAACAAACAAACACAAGAAACAAAACTAAAAAGTTCCCTGCAGTCAAATGGTGAAAAGGCCCAAGTTTTTCACCAAGGACAGCAGCAAACTGAAATACTAATTATGGACAGCACGTTGAAAACTGGTCATTTTCCTTCAGGAAGAATATCAAAAAGTGTTTCTTTGTTTCAGTAATGCGAGAGGTCAGTTTGGAGTCACACCTGCGGCGAAGAATGTTTCCTTCTCGTAGGTGGCACCGTTCATTCGGGCTGATCGTTGGGGGTTCTAACCGGGTACTCCGACTTCCACCCCCTCTGCTTTGGAACTGCTAAGCCCACAAACTTTGAAAATTTCGAAACTGAGATAGCTGAGCTGACCCTCCGCACCACGTGATTGTAATGTAAGTGTTCATGGCTAAGCGTGAGAGAATGCGTGTGATTCACGTGAGCGTGCGTGTTGGGTTCAGCGCCCACACAATACACATTGTTATTATGAAAAGGGTTAGACGTTCCGCTCTCAGCCAACAGGATTCTAGTATTTGGCCATTCTTACCTTCGGGATCAGTTTTACCCCACCCAGAGGCAAAACAAGGCGAGGCTCGTGAGAATACGTCACTCGCACGACGTAAGCAGATCGGCTGAATGACGTCACTGTATTGCACGGCTTCCGTCAGCTCTATCAAAGCGATGTCGTTGCCTTCAAAAGGGTAGTATTTGGGGTGGTTGATGATCCGCTTCACCCTAAACACCTTCTTCCCGTCTTCACGCACGCTGAAATCGGCCGCTCCCAGCACTACTCTCAAATACTCGTACGTCGTGTATTTGCTGTAACAGTCGAAGAACGAAAACTGTACATACACGTTCATTTTTTTTTTAAGTGAGCGTTGGTGAACTGGCGAAGGAGATAAAAGAATATTCAACTGACATAGATAAGCACATCAAAGCGTTACTCACTCCTACTACAACCCTTCCATCCCCGAACCCCTTCCGGCCAACATATACTACTACTACTACTACTACTACTACTACTACTACTACACACAGCTCCCTTACCCCACTCCCCCCATACCCTCCACCCTCCCCCCCCCCTCCACTTTCCCTCAACCCCTCAGTAAGCATCGTTTAGTTTGTCCACTGAGCAGATTTGTCCACTATCAGAAAAACCCAAACTTTCTTTCCCTTGCAACTGCACAGCTCTCTCTCTATCTCTCTCTGGGAAGCCAGGGTGGCCGAATGGTAGATCGTTGGAATCTCAATGCTCGGGTCGTGAGTTCGAATCCCGGCTGGGGCCACATATTTGTGCTGGCCTTTCTCTCTCTTCGAAACTTAAAATTGTATTACATTATTTTGTATAAATTGTAAATTATATTCATTAGCTTCAGAATTAAAATTTCGCACAAATCAGGCATTATTCTGCATCATTCTAATCATGCATCATTACAATGCTCTATTCGAAATGCTCCCATCCCGCGATTTAATCAAACTCTACAATAAAACAGGAACATGTATATTCACTCTACACAGTAAGCGGCAGTGAGGACAAAGTAGGCATGTATGAGAGACCCACCACTTTGAAAATGCTCGGTCCTCCTTCCATATAATCTACTGTAGAAACAGGAACATGTATACTCACTCTACGCAGTGGGCGGCAGTGACGACAAAGTAGGGATGTATGAGAGATCCGCCGCAGAAATGTTTGCCGAATTCCTGGATAGAGGCTTGCCAGGGGAGCTCACCCTGAGCGGCGTTTTCGCCGCCAATGATGAAGTTGGGAACGAAGGTACTATTTCCACACTCTAACAACAAACGAAAACACGTCGCATATTGACAAGAAGATCATAG
>JACVVK020000023.1:1990000-2060000 GCA_018292915.2 Batillaria attramentaria
AGTATGTTAAGAAGTGTGTATTCACTTACTGCAATCCCGCTCATCTGACCAATCACCGCAGTCGTTTCTATTGTCGCACAGGGCACTGGCAGGCACACACAAGGGGGCGCCCTCACATGCGAACTCGTCAGCCGCGCACACTGAAACACACAGACAACTGAGTCAGTTGACATTGCCAGCCTCAGAGTATCCTCTGGTGGACAGGTCTTTATTTGGGGAGTTTCTCTTTACCGAATTCGCGTCTCGCCTTTGTGCTGGCACACAATCATGCAAAAGTATTTTTTTAAATCGTGCACTTTTAAGATCTAGTTCCATCAAAAAAGAAAAAAGAGAGAGCAATGGTACGGAAAACATAAGCAAGCAAAGGTATTTTCAAATCGTGCACTTTTAAGATCTAGTTCCATCAAAAAACAAAAAAGACAAATGGTACGGAAAACACAAGCATGCGAAGGTATTTTTAAATCGTGCACTTTTAAGATCCAGTTCCATCCCCCCCCCCCCCCAAAAAAAAAAACAAAAAAAAAAAACCGAGCCATGGTACGGAAACCAAGCATGAATGTACCTTTCTTTGTAGGAGGCTCTAGGCACTGTGGGTCCACTGTTTTGTTGTAAAGCTGATCACAATCTTGTGTGAAGTAACCGGGAGCGTCACCACACCGCGAATTGAATTCTGGGAAGAAAAAAAAAGAAAAAAAAGAAGGTGAGTCGTTGAACATCATGAATCATTGCGAATCTACAGAAGTGTCAGTGACACGAAAATGTACAGCAGATAACCGTTAATGGTTCTTAAGGCGTGCCCAGCTGTCCAGGACACTATTCACTAAAAATACCGGAAACTAATTAATAAGAGGCACACTGAAAGGTGTGTGTGTGTATGTGTGTGTATGTGTGTGTGTGTGTGTGTGTGTGTGTGTGTGTGTGTGTGTGTGGTTCAGTGTCCTTGCGTCGCATAGAGAGAGAGAGGGGCAGGAGGGGGGGGGGAGAGACAATGACAATGACAATGACACTTTATTTTCCAAGGATAGAAGATTAGGTGCGCAGACCTGTCTTACATCTTGTCCTTGCTACTCTACACACACACACACACACACACACACACACACACACACACACGGTTGCTAAACTACTATCAGCTGCTACAGTAATAAGATGAACTCATAGCCAGTAATATATAAACAAGGCAAAGCACGTTTCAAAATTCAAAAACAAACACCACACACTAATACATGTACATGTAGTACAAACACATAATTACACAACTCGTAATGAAGAGAAGAAAATAAAGGAAGAAAAACAAAAATAAAGGAAAACTGTAGGGAAAAAAAAAAAAAAACCCTTGGCAGGTGTTATTGAGTTTATGATAGGGACAAATGGGTAAATAACCGGGCCTTGAAGGTGTTGATGGTTGGAGCTGAAATAATGTGTGCCGGTAGTGAATTCCACATGCAGGCTCCAGAATATGAAAAACTAGACTTAAAAAGATCTATGCGGGGTCTTGCCGTCACCAGATTGTTCCTCGCGGTCTTGTACGGTGTAGTGAACGTGTTAAAGAGAGAGAGAGAGAGAGAGAGAGATATCAAGCAAAATAAACACAAACATACAAGTACATTTTAATCACTTTGTCTCCCTATTTCAGACTTGTGTGAAACAGGGTGTGGACTGGGGACTGGGGAGGGGGGAGGGGAGAGACAGAAGGGGGAGGGGAAAGAAAAAGGAGGGGGCGCAGGTGAGGTGTGGTACTTTGTGGAGGGAGGGAGGGGGGGGGAGGAGGAGAAGGAGGGAGAAAAGAAAAGGAAGAAGGTTCTGATTCACTCGTCATAATTCAGAAGAAGCGAAAGACACAATTCTACAACACTTTACATCAAGTCTTCAGCTCTGGAAAACGTTCACGTACCATCACAGACGCTTCGGCACGGGTACAGGTACTCATCGTTGTCACACATTGGAAACAACATAGCACACAGGTAGAAGAGAGCGCCAGGGTCGCAGCCAGTAGAGATAACGGGATCAGCGTACTCGTAGTACAGCGACAGTGTGTCTGCTTGACTGGTGGCACCCCAGGAGCTCGGTAAGGTTCCGTTCACGTGACCAAAATGGCGGCACGCCTCTATCGTGATGGGTTCGCAGGAGACTGCGAAAGAAAACGCGTGACGATAGGCATGTTTAGAAGGACTTCGTAAAGACTGGCGTAAAATGCTGATACGAAGCTAAAATGCACGTTTGGCGGGACTTTGTACGGACTTCGCTGAGCAGCGTAAAACCATCTGCGTGTAAATTAGGCTCACATGAAAGAGGCCGTGAGCGGCTAACGCGCTGCGATCGGCTAATGGTACCCCTAACTGCCTAATGTAAACGGGTTACGATGAGCAGCGAAGTCCTCCTTATGAAGTCCTACTAAAGGTATCTTTTAGCTTCGTATTTGCAGTTAATGTTGTGTTGTGTTCTGTCTTGTCTCACACCTAAGGTTGAAAAATAATGTTTGAAAAACAACAAGAAGAAAATAACGTTTACAAATTCAATTTAGACTTGGGTATGTTTTTCATAATAATTATTTCTTTGTTTCCAACAGCAAATGACTCCCCAATTTGCCAAAAATCTAATTTTCATTTGAACTGATTTTGTACTCTCTCTCTCTCTCTCTCTCTCTCTCTCTCTCTCTCTAACCGCGAATTAGTCTTTGTGGCTTGTGTGGCTTGCGCGGTGTTAAGCCTCAAAAACTCTCTCTCTCTCTCTCTCTCTCTCTAACACACACACACACACACACACACACACACACACACACACACACACACACACACACACAGAGCCACAACAACAACAAGAAATGCAGTCTTACATTCCACAGGTGGAGGTGAGTGAGAGGATGTGACGGTGGGCATGGTTGTGGTGGAGGTGGTGGGGTCTGTGACCGGCTCAACCTCTGGTAACAAACACTTGGACAGGTCCGTCTCGAAGATGGCACAGTCGATGTTGAAGAGCGCACCGTTGTCGTAACATCTGTCTTCTACAGCTGTATGTACACAAGATGCAGGTAAAACATTAGGTAGCCGACTCGTGAGACAAATTCAACAACAACAAAACAAAAACAAAACTACTTTTCAAGTTGCATGCACTACACATAAAGAAAAAAAAGTGCAACGGTTAATGTTGCTTACAAACAAGATGTACAATTTTTTAAAAACATATTTTAGAGAATTATGTACGCGTATCGCAACCTGCACGTCAAAATACGGATAAGGGTGGGTGGGTGTTTGGGGGTTTAACCTCCTTTTCCACCACATACGGGTGATATCAACGACGGGGCAACGATGAAAAAGCCAGCACAAATATTTGGCCCCCGCCGGGATTCGAACTCACGACCCCAAAATACGGATAAACCAGATAATAGAAAAGGTTGCATGTGAGAGAAAACAAAAACCTCCGCTGTGTTCTAGCTGCAGAGCAATGTTCCTTTTTCTTTGGAGGGGGGGGGGGTAACTTTTTTTTCCTCTTTAATTTTTGCGGGTGTGTTAATTCCTCACCGAACCAGTATCCCGATTTGAACCTCAGCTACAGTACCCCTGTTGTTTATGGTTAAGCTGAAATTTGTCCCTCCAAGATTAGTGTAATATCAAGAGTTACTTTGTGCTACTTGCTGATGTGAACTATGGACCGCACTGGCGGTAACCTAGTAACCGTTGCTATGCAAACAGTACGCCCGCCTTGTAAAGCATACTTGCCTTGACACAGCCCTCGGCAGGGGAGGGTAACGTTACCATGGTCCTCGCTGCACTTGGGAAAGAACATGGAGCACATGAAGAACTCGGCTTGCGGGTGACACTTCGCTCTGATGGTCGGCACGGCCCACGTCTCAAAGGCCCGGATGTTGTCAGCCTCGGTGTCGGCAAACCACGTGGGATAGTAGGTGGAGTCGAAACCGAGGTTCCGGCAACGTTCAAACGTTTGAGGCGTGCAGAAGTCTAAAAAAAAGAAAATGATGGAGATGATGAAGATGATGAAGATTACTGGGCTTTACAGAAGACTATTCTGGTTTTTTTAACAGTTGTGCTTGTGAATTCGTTGAAAATTTCGCACGAATTTTAGAAAATAATAATAATAATAATAATTGTTTTTTACAGAGTGCCAAGTACCGAGGACTCGCTGCACTTAAAGCACACACACACACACACACACACACACACACACACACACACACACACACACACACACACACACACACACTGTCTATTTTCACCCACTCTAACATCCAGTTTCGCAGATGGGTAGGTGGGTGGGTGGGTGTTTGCGAGTTTAACGTCCTTTTCGGCCACATATGAGTGATATCAAAGACGGCAAATGTGGCAGGCGCAGCGACATCAAACGACTCATGGTGCACGCAAACAGAATCAACAGAAGTATCAAGAGCTTGACAGACGAGAAACGTCTTCAGGTGGGATTTTAAACAGGGGCAGTGAGGGCTGAAGGCGGAGTTTGGCTGGCAAAGAGCCTACCACACAGTCGGGACCAAGAAGCTGAAAAAAAGCGTTCTCCAAAAGTTTTCAAAGAATGAGCGCGCGCGCGCGTACACACACACACACACACACACACACACACACACACACACACACACACACACAGTGAAATTCTCACCTGGTTTGGGAGTGGTAGTGGTGGTAACAGGAGGGAAGGGAGACTGCAGGCAAGGCGCTTCTGTAGGGAACCCATCACACTCCAGCGGGAAAGGGAAGCGATCCACACACTGTTCCACTGTAGCTGAAAAAGAGATCATCATCATCATCATCATCATCATCATCATCACCATCACCATCCACAACAATCATTTCAGTCACCATCAATCACTTTCCTCAATATTACCTTCCACATGACATCATCATCAACACAACCACCACCACGAAACATGTCAGTAATTTTAGTTACCCACATTAGGCAACACCCTCTCTAAACAGGCCATCGATCTCCAGGCCAGAGATACAGACAGACAGACAGACGGACGGACGGACACAAGGACAGACGGAAAGGCAGACAGAAACAGTCGGACGGACAGATGGATAGGCAGAAACAGGCAGACAGAAACAGACAAGCGGACAGATAAACAGAAACAGACAGAAAGAAACAGGTGGAATGACAGATGTACAGACAGAAACAAACGGATGGACAGATCGACAAACAGAATCAGACAGACAGAAACCGGTGGAAAGACAGATGGACAGATAGAAACAGACGGATGGACAGATCGACAAACACAATCAGAGACACAGAAACAGGTGGAAAGACAGGTGGACAGACAGAAACAGACAGATGGGCAGATCGACAAACAGAATCAGACAGACAGAAACCGGTGGAAAGACAGATGGACAGATAGAAACAGACGGATGGACAGATCGACAAATACAATCAGAGACACAGAAACAGGTGGAAAGACAGATGGACAGACAGAAACAGACAGATGGACAGATCGACAAACAGAATCAGAGAGACAGAAACAGGTGGAATGACAGATGGACAGAGAGAAACAGATGGACAGATCGACAAACAGAATCAAAGAGAAGCTGGTGGAATGACAGATGGACAGACAGAAACAAACAGATGGACAGATCGACAAACAGAATTAGACAGAGAGAAACAGGCGGATGGACAGATCGAAAAACAGACAGACAGAAACAGGTGGAAAGACAGATGGACAAACAGAATCAGACAGAAAGAAACAGGGGGAAAGCCAGATGGACGGACAGACAGAAACAGACGGATGGACAGATCGAAAAACAGAATCAGACCGACAGAAACAGGTGGAACGACAAATGGACAGACAGAAACAGAGACACATAAACCGACACAGTCTCAGACACGGGCGGACAGACAGACAAACAGAGCCTACGACCATCACCCACAAAGCGAAATCGTCAGCCATGGCAATCACCACCACCTACCGATACATGTCTCCAAGCACGGCAGCGTCTGTATAGAGTCCTGACTGCACGGCGGAAAAGCGAATCCACAAAACAAGGTAGGATCAGACGTGCAGCCAGAAGCCAGGCTGTCATTGGCCATGTAATAGTAATCCTCTTCAGCGTACTGTTCGTTGTCAGAGCCCAGTAAATTGGGGAGCGAGTAGTGTGTGTAACCGAGGTCTTGGCATGGTGAGAACGTCAGTGGAAGGCAATCGTCTGAAAAAGTTGAACATTTGGATTATACACCTAAATTAGTACACATGTGATGGGGCATGCGAAAAGAGAGTTAAAGTTGCTGGTACTGTTTTGAGCTACATGATGATGATGATGATGATGATGATGATGATGGAGACTTGATATAGCGCACGGCTCCACCCTAACTGAGTGCTCACGGCGCTTAGGGAGAGGTTTTGAAAGGAAAGATAGTGAAAAAACAAACAAACAAACAAGCAGCTAGACCAAGGAAAAGGTCACCAGGTACAAGGACTGAGCACTGTCCCTCCCAGATTAAAGGGTGGGTGAGTGTTTGGAGGTTTAACGTCCTTTTCCACCACATAGGGTGATATCAAAGACGGGGCAACGATGAAAAAGCCAGCACAAATATTTGGCCGCAGCCGGGTCCCAGATTAAAGGAATTATAGCTAAACAGATATCAAACTTAGAACTATTCTGGGTTGTTGTTGTTGTTGTTGTTTTGTTGGGGTTTTTGCTGTCCTTGCTTTGCTTTCTTTGTTGTTGGGTTTGTTTGTTTGTTTGTTTTGTTTTGGTTTTTTTGCACCAGGAAAGTCACATTCTGAATGTTTTCACAAAATTAATAACACAAGAATGATACTTTGACACTTTACCCATGTTTTCGCGAGCTCTGTCAAATATATCAGCATTAACACGAATCGATAACTACAGTTAAAGTTCCCATGTTTTTCATAACCACACAGCATTAAACGTGTATCATTTGCGCAAAGACCACTTGCACTGTTATAAAAGTCCCAACACGCGTGCAAAAAAAAAATTCGACAGGGAGAACAACCTCACAAAACAATTATGTTCAAAACTGCAAAGTTGTGGTTCGTAAAACATAATCCGCAGAAATGAATTTAATGTGGTGTCTAACAGAGCTGTAAATTATTATACTGTTCTCTCTCTCTCTCTCTCTCTCTCTCTCTCTCTCTCTCTCTCTCTCTGACACAAATATTTAGCCAGCTGATGCACAACAAAAAACAAAACAGAAACCCACATATAATATCTCCAAAACATTTCCAGAGTTTCCTCGCAAAGAGGGCTTGACTTCACTATTCACCAATACTAGTGCTAAAGCTCCTTCCATCCACCAGCACCCCCCGTGCCCCTTCCCCCCCCCCGCGCCCCCTCCCCCAGCCCCCTCCCCCCAGCCCCCTCCCCACAACCCTTGCGTAGCAAACTTAATGAACAAAAGTGTTAAATCATACCTGGCAATTGTGTTGTAGTAGATGGCTCTGATGTAGTTGACTCAGTTGTGCTTTCTGGTGTTGTGATTTCTGGCGTTGTGATTTCTGGCGTTGTGATTTCTGGCGTTGTACTTTCTGATGTTGTGCTCTGTGTTGTCGATGTGGTCGATGAGGTGGTAGTAGACGAAGAAGACGATGACACTGTCGTAGTTGTTGATTCTGTTGTGGATGGTGGCGGTGATGAGGTTTCTGGAGTGTCGTCTGCACAGGGCGAGAGAAAACGAAATCAGAAAACACTTGCGCGCCCGGAGCAACACTATGCAAACCTACAACGGCAGATCAATATAGGCAATAATTTCATTCGTCCAAAACAAACGCGTACACTCAAAATGACATTATCAGCCCCATCCAACCACACACTCACCCCCCCCCCCCATCCCCGCTCCTCCACCTCCACCCCACCCCCCTTACTTACACACACACACACACACACACACACACACACACACACACACACACACACCACACTCTGAATACTTAGTCCTTCTTACCTAAAATGTAGAGACTTTCAGGAATGATTGCAAGATTTGTGTCCCTTTCTTTTACAAGTTCTCGCAGCTTATTCTGCAGCACCACGGCCAGTGGGTCACGTGACTGTCTGGCTACCAATGACGTCACGTTGTCGTTGAAGTCTAACGTAAACGACACCTCCTTTTGCGCAGGACTAGAAACAAAAATAAAGTTTGATTAAAGTACACAGAATCGTACATACATGTGTCGTAAAAACCAGGTCATTCCTCTGAAGTCAAAAAAGCGAAAGATTTTATTCCTCTTTTTCCCTATCGGGGGGGGGGGGGGGGGGGAGGAATGGACAAAGTCAAAGGGAGAAGCACATGCATAAATGGTGCAACAATGACATTTAAACAAAAATGCACAATGCGCACAGAAAGAAAAGAGGGAAAAAAATAATATGTGTACATTGGCAGCAGCAAAACGAGCTTTCATGAAACAAAATGCACCCGGAGGACATTTACAAGTGTGGAAAAACTGCACAACGTAATATTCACACACACACACACACACACACACACACACACACACACACACACACACACACACACACACACACACAAACGAAGTTTGTTACATTTAAATTAGGCAACTGAATTAACCACTGCCGGTACTAGGTAATTTGTTTCATTGTGTTTTAACAGGGCCTTGCAAAATGCTGGATACGAGTAGGCCTATGTTACTGGCGAAGTCCACAATGTTAAGAGAACAATAAAGTGGAAATTTAGATCATGTGATCAGGTAGATATATAATGAGATGAATAACAAACTATGTTAACTGTAATTAGCTGGGGGGGGGGGGATTTAATACGAAACACGAATGCCACATTAATTTCAGGCACACACACACACACACGCACGCACGCACGCACGCACGCACACACACACACACACACACACACAAAATCTGGAAGAGATGAAATCCTCACCTGTAATTTTGTAGAGAAGATCCAAGATAAAACTCTTGTAATACGGAATTGTTGACAATTGAAACAAACTGAAACAGATAACATAAGAATTTTATATCAACCGGTCATTTCAGATCCTAAATTCAAAGTATTTTGTTTCTGTTGTTTTGTTTTGTTATGTTTTAATAAAAACGTTATCCTATGAACTGGCCGACAAAAGAGACGTTATGTGACAGTGCATCACCCAAATAAGCATACTACAAATTTAGGCAAAATAATCACAGTGTCGTGCGATAACAATCAATACTGACCGGCAAGTGACCAATCGAGAGCGTCGACACAAACACGAAATCTAAAAAAAATAAACGCTTATTAGTTATACTCACATCTTGAGAGAGGTTGTCCTCCAATTGTTCCCGACTTCCCACCCATGGTGTTTGAAGCTGGAAATTCCCGCTATATGTGATGACAGCTGCAATGACAGACATTATCCACATTTTGATGTCATCACAGTTCACATCTTGACATCACCACTCAATTGCCAGCACACTGCGATTAAGTCTGACAAAGCCAAAGGCACAATCATGTCCATATTTTATCACCGAAATCAGCCTTGAAGTCACACTATTCACACCTTGACGTCACCAAATTCACTCCTGACGTCACCACAGAATTGCGATCACTCCGCCGTTACTACAAAGTCAAAGACACGTGTCCATATTCTATTATCCGAATCACGTGAGAAAATCAGGCACAAACGTGGCGCATTTGCGGATCAGTTCTATTTTAACAGCAGCAGCCTCAAAGCCTTCTATCTTGTGATTCCGTGTTTTCTAACCAGATTGGAACAGGCGAGTCTCAAATACGAACAGAATTAATTTTCACAAGTGTGAAACAAAATGTCGGTACTGCTTTAAAAACAGTGAAATCCTGGCCTTTCTCGAAAAGAAAATGAGGTAGGGTCTCATTTTCAAAATATTAGTACATCCAAAATGTGGCCTAGACACAAACCACTACCACTGGAAATGTGTCTGGTCAGTGAAACACGTCATCACAAAATATATCCGCCGAAGAAGTGTCTCATGTATGAGAAGGAGCCATGGCGACCGGTTTTAAACAAAACCCCAATCCTACCATATGAATTCATCCATACTAGTGCACAACGTTTCGCTGAAAACTTGGTCAGCTAACGTCAACTCAAGCCAAACTGCGCGTTCGTTTGATCTCTGCGTGTGGGTGTCAGCTGAAATGCGTGCACGGATCACACAAGGAAGCGTGTCTTCTAAAACAAGACCTTCACACAAGTGGTGTACTGTGAGCAGATGATCGTAGGCCCGGTCACACGATGCAGCCAGGAAAGAATGTGATTATGACGGTGTTATTTTCGTCCACGAAAGGTTGTCCGGATGTGGGATTTACGTAATTATATCTATCGTTGATTACGACACATGAAATGTCACGGTAATCGCTATTTATCTGCCATCAACGTTCACTCAGCTCGAGCGGTCTCTCGGATATATTCATGGCTGCTTTGTATTTTTTTTAATTCTCTTTCCTTCTCTCCAATCATTTCCTCATTACAAAGCAATCCGCAAGCGCTGGCAATGTCTCATTACTCGCACACTCGCCTACTTTCCGAAATATTCAAACGAGTTACGTTTGCATTTTTGCAAGTAAGAGTCCTTCAAGTGAAAGCGTTTCACAGGTCAGTGGAATACCGTCCATTATTCTGGGTTCGCACACTGAAACTGTTTCTCTCGGCGAAGAATTTTACAATAAGTACGGTTCACCGTGACCGTGTCAATAGTTTATGCGTCGGACTAATTCACGTCATCAGTTGCGTATCAGAAACAGGACCCAATTCTCCACTTGTTGATGTCGTTGTTGTTGTTGTTGTTGTTGTTGTTGTTGTTGTTAGTGTATTGGTCGTGACATTGTGGCCACAAAAGTAAAGATTTTAAGTTCTAACATTAATGTAACTGTTAACAAAAACAGGTCTGAAGAAAACGACTCCCAAACTAAATCTGATAACCCCCGAAACTGGTCAAGACTTCGAGTGTTTCTCAAAGAAAATGAGGCGAGTTGTGATTAAGTGACATAATTTCATCGAAATCTCTCAATGCCGGTCATTGTTTCCAACTGACTGACACATATTCGTGCGGTGTTTACCCTCTGTCGACGGCCATATTTCCGCTGTGCACTATTCAACGCGGCGGAAGGACCTTTGTATGTCTTACTGATGCACTTCTAACTTCGTGTGCAACATTCATGTCATGCTGGCGTCACCGATCGTGGCATCGTCGATAGTTTGCACGCAGCCAGTTTACAAACGATACTATGACAAGGTTATAATTATGAGTATCTTCAACATTTTTTGTTGTTGAGTAGTTTTGGAGTCGTTTTCTTCAAACCTGTTTTGTTAACAGTTACATCATTGTAAGACCTTCAAATCTTTACTTTTGTGACCACACTGCCACCACCACGTCTAAGTGAAAGTGTGCAAGGCACATACGTTTTAGTTTTATGATTGTTTGTTTGTTTGTGGGTTTTGTTGTTGTTGCTGTCGAGAGTGTGGGGGTGGGTTGGGGGGGGGGGTGTTTGGGAGTTTAACGTCTTTTTCATCACGTAAGGGCGATATCAAAGACGGGGCAACGAGAAAAAGACCAGTACAAATATCTGGCCCCAGCCGGGATTCGAACACGACCCGAGCATTGAGAGTCCAACGCTCTACCATTCGGCTATCCCGGCTCCCCTGTTGCTGTAGAGACAAACATCTACAACACTTTCATTGGTAGTAGCAGTCTAAATTCTTTGCAAGTGATTTCTGTAGTTGCTGCTGTCGTTGTTGTTCTTTTTCTTTTTTTTTTTTTTTGTTGTTGTTCTCATCGTGTGTTCCCTACTGCCTGCTCCCAAACCCCCCCCCCCGGCCCCCCCGCCGCCCCCTCCCCCCTATCCTAGCTAACCAGCTTGCGACCAAATCTCCTAAAAATCTGTACACATCAATATTCAGTTCTAAAGCACGTCTACATTCGTACTATTCAGTACAGTTTGTCTTTCTGCTTTGATGTCTACTAAGATTCTCTAAGCCTTAATCGCACAGTATGTTTAACAAGTAACAAATCACAGATCCGTTCTCTGTATAAACGTCTATGTACAATTTAAAAATTAACTCACGTGATACTGTGGTAGGTGGTGATGACGTTGTCGTCTGTGATGTTGATGATGTTTCCGGTGATTCTACTGCAAAGGAAAACAAAATTAATGACATTTTTGTGGTCTTGGTGATACCATTGTATTGACTTATTTCTAGAAACACACGCACGCACGCACGCACACACAAGCTGCACTTTGTCAGGCCAGCTCAGAACTAAAACGGTTGACAGGAAAAGCTGTATCGGTTTACGTGTGACAATTCATCACGGAAGCATGCTCCATGTTCCGCAATGTGTACTGGTGGCTTGTTCATTCATTATCTGGTCGCACACACCATTACACAAATGCGTCACAAAAACGCGGTTGACAAAAGGCCATGTGACGAATCCATCTGACTGGAAACAGTATAGTGTCAGAGAAGCAGGTACACGGGGTGTAATCAAAATTGATGCGAGTTTTTCCGGTGCTTCTTCGCTTCAACAGTAACACCGCCAGGACGGAGTGTTTCCAAACAGTAGCACCGAGTGTTTCCATAGCAGTTTAGATTTGAGTAGCACACAGAGTTTTCCCAACACACTTCAGTCAGTGGGGTGTGTGTGTGTGGGGGGGGGGGGGGTTGAGGGTTTAACGTCATTTTAGTAGGTGTGTATCGGATGTTGGTATGTATGTAGGTGTCAGTGCTTGTATGTATGTCTGACTGTATGTCTGACTGTATGTCTGACTGTATGTCTGACTGTATGTCTGACTGTATGTGTGACTATATGTATGTAGTGTATGTATCTATGTATGTACGCTTTTATTCGCATTTATTTAGTTGATTATTTATCTATTATTCATGTGTTTGTTCGTCACCTTTTGTATACATGTGTAAAGCGCCTAGAGCCCCGGCTTCGGAGATTAGGCGCTACAGAAATCCTCATTATTAGTAGTATTATTATCCACCACCTAAGGGTGATATCAAAGACGGGGCAACAGGAAAAAGACCCGCACAAATGTTTGGCCCCAGCAAGGATTCGAACTCACGACCCGAGCACTGAAAGAAACGTTCTACCACTCGGCTATCCCGGCTCCTCCATGATTTCTGGTGTAAATAAATAATGTTATGAAATAAGTTTTTGAACGATGAAGGGTAAATGTGGTACGTGTATTTGCTGTTGGAACAAATACTCGTACATTGAAATGGCTTGATGTTTTGTTATCGTAAAATAACAAACGAACAAGCACGCGTGAAACTTTGAAATAACCCTTTCTTTTGTGAGAATGGCCTTTCTGTACCTCACGGAGTGTAGTTACAATGTACTCGCGTGTGTCCAGTTCTGCTTTCGACGATGGTTTCTTTCACACAAATCCATATGTCTGAAATGTGAGCACGCACACGTCTTTGTATTGTAGTAAGGCGTTAGTGAAAGTCGTTGTCTGTTGATAAATGACCCCTTTTTTCACGCAATCATCGTCGACAGTTTCACGCGTGCTTGTTCGTTTGTTATTTTACGTTAACAAAACATCAAGTCATTTCAATTTACGAGTATTTGTTCCAACAGCAAATACCACATTTACCCTTCATCGTTCAAAAACATATTTTATAACATTATTTATTTACACCAGAAATCATCCCGCCTTCTTAAGCAGCGTATTGATACGTAAAACGCATGGTTGTTCCTTTCATGATTAACGACGAAAAAACTATTGCAGAAATTCTGTGTGAAAAAAAACTAGTCATCTGTAACAACGGGAAATACCAAATTCTTCTTCGTTCAAAACATCCCCTTCCCGTTTTAGGCGGCTTATTTACGTAAAAGGCATTGTAACCTCGTGAATAATTTACGGGAGAAAAACATCCTTAACACGGACAAAGGCAGTCGGTATTCCACGGGGCGTTGCCCTGGTGACCTGAATATTAAATGGGCCATTGGATACGCCACACTCCATAGTCCCAATCTTTCATACACTGTACGGGTATTTCTGTCCCACGCCTCTCTCCTCCCTTTTGTTGGCTGACGCGTCTTAGGAACCCCCTGCTGTGTTGGAAACTGTGGGGGAGAATTGGTACCATAACGCACAAACACGAGGCAAGGGAGAAAGAGGAGTGGCTTAAATGAAGAGGGCATCTTGGGTCAAGTTTAATCGGTTAACCCTTTAGGGCTGAATCTTTCACAACGAAAGAAGGTATCGGTAGCAACAGCGAGCACGACACAGCCAAATATGGCGCCAGGCCCGGTTTTGAGCCACATTTCAAATACTTGAAACAGCTGTCTACGCTTGCCACTACACAAACTGGACCCCTTTTCAGGGGACCAAATCACATTTCCATTGAACCTGGAGCTGTGAGCGACATGCTGGGTGATACGGCTCCTCTGGGGAGGGGGGGGGGGGGGGGAGGGGGAGGGGCTGGTGCTTGATGGTGCTTGTGAGGAACAGATCGTATGCTAGTGGTGTGACGTGGTGGTGTGACGTGGTGGTGTGACGTGGTGGTGTGACGTTGTGGTGTGACGTGGTGGTGTGACATGCTGTTGTGACGTGGTAGTGTGACGTGTGGGTGTGACGTGGTGTTGGTAATGCGACGAGACTAAGTTCCTCATGAATGAAGGGTGGCGAATGATGACACCGAGGTCAATGATGTGGATGATGATGTGGATGATGAAGACGACGACGACGATGACGATGCTAGTGATGAAGATGATGACGATAACGACGACAGCGACGTTGATGATAACGATGATGATGACGGCGATGACGACTATGACCTTAAGATACTCACCAGTCTGAGTTAACACGATGGCAAGCCCGACGCCCACCGCTAACACAACCACTAACACAACCGCTGCCGCCACCAGCAAATAATGGCGGGTACGTAACTTCCGCTCAGACCACGTGATGGGTGCGGGGGCCGTCCCGGGGGTGCGCGGTGGCGGCGCGAAGTGAGGCAGGTCGTTGTTATTCTCCTTGAGCTTCTCGTCGTAGAAGACGTCATCGTCGCACTCCGGGAGGGAGGAGGGTCTCAGCACCACTCCCCCGTGACCGTTGGGGGAGGAGGGGGTGGTCGGCGTGCGAGGTTCGGTGGTGGTCGAGTATCTCTGTGGATTGAAGGGAAAACAAATTTAATAATGTTGAAAATAAATCAAATTTCTAAAGCGCAATTCTTGGCAGACGACACATTGCGTCATTGCGCGCACACACACACACGCACACACACACACACACACACACACACACACACACACACACACACACACACACACACACACACACACACAATCTATTTGCACCGACTCTAAACTCCAAGAAGGTGCAGCGACATCAAACGACTCATCAGTGATACACAGAAACAGAATCAACAGAAGATAACTGTCAATAGCTTGACGCAAGACAAAGGTCTTCAGATGAAGACCTCTGATTTTAACAAGATAAGTACGTACGCACAATCACAGTGGTAATGCAAATGCTTATGGTACTATGAAGACAGTTGAATGATTGTATATACCAACGAAAAAAAGATAGAACAGAACCAAGTACCATACCATTAAGCTGCATTGGAAACCAAAACCAATATCCAAAACGTATAACCTCTCAAAGAAAAACACAACTCTTCATTCCATGAGGTACTGTTGGTTTAGCACTGAATGTTAATGTTTCCTGTCGAGACGGAGTTCACGGAAAACTTGCACATTTCCTACACAGCTTACAATGTTTTGTGGGTGTCGCGATACACGCAACAATGGGAAAACCCCTGTGACTCAAAAGATAGGCATTATGATGACGAAACTTTAGCTAGTTTTTAACAAGCCTAATTATGTCGATGGACCCTGATGGCTTCAGTGATAAGCTGAACCCGTTGTGTGGTGGTGTGACAAGTTTGTACAGATCCTGAAATAGCAAAATGTGTTGATGGACCGCGGGGGTGTAAGTGATGTCATGACTGAGAGTTTTTCTTTGTCAGTGCGTGTGTGTGTGTGTGTGTGTGTGTGTGTGTGTGTGTGTGTGTGTGTGTGTGTGTGAGTGTATGTGTGCCGTGTGCGCGTGCGTGAGACTGAGAGAGAGCGGAGAGAGAGAGAGAGAGAGAGAGAGACACACACACACACACACACACACGGACACACACACGGACACACGAGCCATATTATCTGGCATGTTTTGACCACCCTCGACCATGTCGACCACCACCCTCGACCATATCGACCACCACCCTCGACAAGTGCCTTGGGCGGTCGGAGGTACATGTAAATCGGCTGCCGGCGAAGTGTGAACCGCCAACTAAGCCAGCCATGTTTATTCCCGCCCAGGTTCTGCCGATTTCAGCTGAGCATCAAAACGGCTGGCTAGCGCTGACCGCGGCGCTAATGAGGTAGTCAGCGGCTTTCGTAACGGGCAGAACTAAAACGTGTGCGTGCGAGTCTCGTGTGAGATCCGGCTGAACAACAACAACAACAAAATGTATTTGCATTGTACATGTATTTCAGTGCTACACATCATACCACTTTCAAAAGTAATCTCAGTCACACGACTGAGACTCGCACACACACGTTTCAGTTCTGCCCGTTTCGAAAGCCGGTGACTACCTCATTAGTAAGTACGCTCGCAGCGCAGCGGTCAGCTCTAGCCACCAGCTTTCTGCTGGCTTGCGGCGCAATGGGGCAAAACCTGCGTGTGGGACGGGGGGAGGGGGACGATGCCCGTAGGGGGATGCTGGGCGGGGTTACAGTGCGATGTGATCTGCCCGAGACTAAGGGTACTTGTCAACTTCACAGCTACACAGTGGTTATGCGATTAACGGCTGATTAACGCCGACTTCTTTCTGAATGGTTTACGCTGCGTGTCTCTTCTCCTGTCAATCAACCTCGCGCCAGGTCAGGACACTGTCTCTCGGGACAGCGCTCTTTGTTATAAGCATTTTCAAATATTGATTCATGTGCTGCTCGGTGAACTGTTAGTATTTGATCAGTGTTGTTGTGCAATTTTGTATTATTACGTTGAGTGTGAAAGTACATTTTTGAAACGTGCTTACCTTCTACTCTGGTTATCTTTTCGATATGTGGTCTCTCTCTCTCTCTCTCTCTCTCTCTCTCTCTCTCTCTCACACACACACACACACACACACACACACACAGACACACACACACAGACTCTCTCTCTCTCAAATAAAATATTAATATAATCTTCAGGTACCTTCACCACACTACAAAACCAAAATGGCAGTTTTAACACAAATAAGACAGAACAAGCCCTTCATGTGCGTTGTGGTCGACGAGGTCGCCGTACAGGTCGACATGGTCGAGGGTGGTGGTGGTCAGTGGTGGTCGACATGGTCGAGGGTGGTGGTGGTGGTCGACATGGTCGAGTGTGGTCAGTGGTCGACATGGTCGAGGGTGGTGGTCGATATGGTCGAGAGTGGTGGTCGACATGGTCGAGGGTGGTGGTCGATATGGTCGAGGGTGGTGGTCGATGTGGTCGAGGGTGGTGGTCGATATGGTCGAGGGTGGTGGTCGATATGGTCGAGGGTGGTGGTCGATATGGTCGAGAGTGGTGGTCGACATGGTCGAGGGTGGTGGTCGATATGGTCAAGGGTGGTAGTCGACATGGTCGAGGGTGGTCAAAGCATGCCAGATAATATATATGCACACACACACACACACACACACACACACACACACACACACACACACACACACACACACAAAGAGACAGAGAGACAGACGTGTGTGTGTGTGTGTGTGTGTGTGTGTGTGTGTGTGTGTCAGAGAGAGAGAGAGAGAGACAGACAGACAGACACAGAGAGAGAGACAGACAGACAGACAGATAGACATTCAAACACAGGCACACAGATAGACTGACATTCTCGTAAAATTTAACTGACTGCTCCACCAAACAAGACGTGATCACACACCTTTCGTAACTTAGTCTCGTCGTCCCTCCGGAAACTGTAGTTGTCCGCTTGCATGGTTTCACTTCTCCACAATGTCACACACGGAACACATTTCCGGCCTAACCACACTGTCGCCTTGTGTCCTAGCTAACACACCACACCGTGTTCCTACTTGCTCTCCCTCTCTATCGCTCACGACACCACAAGAGCAGCACACACCAAGCCGCAATTCTGCTCAGGAAATATCAGTCCGGCTTGCTACGCGCAGTGGAAATGATCACCGAGGCTTTTGTAATCAAGACGAACTGAAAAGTAGTCCATGAAACCTGTCCATGAATTCGGACAGTTACTCCGCACTAAGCAGAACGCAGCTGAATCAAATATCACCGGAGGGGGTCTATTCAGGCGCTCAGATTTTAACACACACCTCTCGCCTGTTGAAGAACCGACGCAGCTGTTCGTTGTAACAACTGTAAACTGAATCCTGATAACTGTAGTCAAATCCTCTGGATATCAGCCACTCAATGATAACTGTAATTCTATTGCTGTGTTTTCAGTTCTCAGGACAAAGGCTGTGAAAGGCCTCTTTGTCGGATAACATACAACGCCGACTGTAGTACTGAGGTAAAAATTTGTCAACATGAAATCCGTGTTGTCTTCATCCGAGTATCACACAGACAACTCATTCACAAATCTGAGTTTCACAAATCGGTCAGTCAGACTACTATCGGCTTTATCCTTCAATCAATGCCGGAAAACGGAACTGTCGTAATCCAATTTGCAAAGGCTACACAAGCGCACATGCCGTCACGCGAGTGAGAGTCTGTCAGTATTTACAAACTGTGTCATACAATGTATCACTTCGTCAATGACCCAAAAGAACTTCCGGTTGCTGACTTAAGACCAAGCCTTTGCCAGTGTCGCAAATCAAACGGATGTTATTCTATTCGTGGTGGGGAATAGACACTGTGTATACCGGCCATTATCTAGCAGCGACATGTACATGTGGGCATCGGACATTACAAACACAAAATAATTACAATACGCAAAATTACGGAGGTGAGTCACGATAGCGGGGGTGTTACTCAGATTCAATTGTATAACACGATGATTGCATTCAGGTAGGCTAAACTCAGTGTGTGTGTGTGTGTGTGTGTGTGTGTGTGTGTGTGTGTGTGTGTGTGTGTGTGTGTGTGTGTGTTTGCTTGTTTGTTTGTTTGTTGGTTATTGTTTTCTTAGATTGTCGGGGAGCCGCGCTACTGCTTTCTCAGTGGATTTAAGTTTGTCGGTGTGGAAAAGAGATCGTTTTAAAACCAGAAAACGACTTGACTCGTTACCACCCTCATATTTGCCAACACTTGGATTTTCTGCACTGGAAGAATTCTCCGCCATTTTGATTTACCCACGTGATTTCTGACCGATATGCCCCGTGCCCTGCTTCGTATGCACGGGAAGAATTCTCCGCCATTTCAATTCACTTACGTGAAAATTTCGCCTTCGTTTTTGACCGATATCCCCTGAATCGTATGCAGTAGAAGTCTCCGCCATATCGATTCACCCACGTGAAAATTTCTGACCGATATACCCCATGCTCCTCTTCGTGTTTATGTCAGCCGGCGGGACAGGCTCCTGGTGAACCACAGCCAGCGGGCTGACTAGGACAGCTTCGGGTAGCTGCATTTTTCATTCGCGCGGAGTAGACATCGTTCTATTGCATTCAGAACTTTATTTATCATATGCCTATCATTTATAAATGAAATATTTTGAGCGCACAGCCGCACTCACAACTTCCCGGCTGGGGCCAAATATTTGTGCTGGCTTTTTCATCGATGCCCCGTCTTTGGTATCACCCGTACGTGGTGAAAAAGGACGTTAAACTTCTCAACACACACCCACCCCACTCTTCTGCGAGGTCTAGTAGTCTTGGAATCAGCGACTTTAAGTGTCAGGTATGTGGTTGAGAGGCGGGTGCATTCAAAGTGATGGCACTCAGCGAGAGGCGAGGTAAACAGGTTATTATTTCCTCCTCCCTCTCAACGCCATAAACATCACCGCAAACATTCAAGTGTGCACCAGAGGCCAAAGCCACCGGAAATAGAGTGCAATCACTCTGCACCCACACGGCTACAAACACAAAATGACTAAATATACCCTAGTCGGTTAGGTCACGTTTCTGCTCGCGTTTTCTCGTCGTTGTTTGGTGAGATGCAACTAGCCAGATCAAAAGTCATACAGTAAAAGGCTCCAAGCAGCATGGACTTGAAAAGCACTTATTCCCGCCTGGTCGTTCAGACAGGTTTGACTGTGGCTCATTTTCTGAAAGTGAATGTTCACTGCCGATATACTGATCAAACATTGTAAAAGGAAACGAATGACGTGATTATCATTTACTGTGGTCGTAAATCACTGCTTACTGCGGGCACGCCTCATGTTGAACGCTCGACGCAGAGTTTTCCCCACTACTGTGTTACGGGTCTGCAACCGAATCTCAACAAAACGCCACGAACAGTGTGTTTAAACAAAAAAACAAAAAGAAAAAAACTATCCGACTGTGCAAAACGAACAGTCAACTCTGTCACAGTAGCAGAGTTTTCAGCACACCTGAAACCCCTGTAAAAGCCAAGGGCAACCTGATTTCACAACTCAGTCTGCGTTTAACACTACTGGAGCGCTAGTGTGGTCGCCGCGTCATCGAGTACGTTTCTGTTGGCTCGGTGCCAGCGTTACAGACGATATCACTGTCCAGATGTCTAAGTGGTATGATGATAGATACAGAAAAACAGCTCAGAAAGATTTGCGAGCAAAAAAAAATGGTAGAAAAATGGTAACCCCTTTAGAAAAAGGATCTGGTCGCCAGGAATGGCACTGAGAACAAAAAAAGGCCAAAGGCGAAGGGAAAAGCGAGCCGTTCGTGACAGTGTTGCTGTCAAAAATTGGCTGGCAGAGTTTTATTCCAAGTCTGAACGGCAAGCAAACGGCGGTGTTTTGCGTTCAGAACTATATGCATCACTACGCGTATGGCGGGTACTCACTAGCAACGACAGTTCCGTCTCTTCCGTAACAACGTAGATCGAATTCCTGGACATAACGCGTTCAAAGAAAACTCGACTTGATTCGAAACAGAAGATCCACGAGAACACACTGACCACAGTAAAGCTAAACACATGGATCCTCCGAGAAGCTTTTAACCACAGTCATTACTCACAGCACTGTACTCCCATACACTACTAGGTTATCTGCAGACAATGTCTTTTCTCGGTGTAAGGTCTAGCTCCAACACAGAACAGCGCCAATGTTTCCCAACCACACCTTTCCAGGGTAGACGGCGCAGATGATGGTGACACACTTTCAGTCCTGACCGTGCCAACCAGCCCCCCCACAAGGTGCAGAAAATAATGTATTCTGTGTGGGTTAAGGAATGTGTTTTACATGATGCGATGCACAAAACAATGACTTCAACGATGCAATGCCACGCAGGAGTTGAAACAAGATGGACGAGTGTTCTTCTGGTGCAATGACGCTCCAAGTCATTGCACCGTCGATTAGTGTGTTCCCATCCCATAGCACCGCGTTTTTCCAAATTCAAAACGCCATAACACCGCGTTTTTCCAAATTCAAAACGCCATAGCAGCACCGGAAAAAAACGCTTTGGATTTTCAATTGTGTGTTACAACGATTGTTAGGGGTCGAGACCAACCTGGACTTACAAACCAGAAACCGACTTGTACGACCGGCTCCCTTCAACTGACGACACCAGTAAGAAGAGGCATGGTGCACGATCCTTCAAAAATGCAGCGCCGAAATTGTGGAACTCTCTCCCTGAGACAGTGAAGGAGGCAGTCAGCATTACCGCATTCCGGAAGCGCTTGAAGACTCATCTCTTCAGTGCCTCACCCCAGTAATCATCTGCAGCTTTTTTTTTCATTATCTGTCCTTTCAAAACCTCTCCCTAAGCACCGCGAACACTCAGTTCGGGTGGAGCCGTGCGCTATATCAAGTCTCCGTCACCATCATCATCATTATCATCATCATACGAACACCTTACTATAATCTAAAGATGTGTAAATGTTCGTGTTTTAAAATAACTGCTTTAGATGAGAGTCAGCGTCGTCGAAACTTTTCAAAAAAGTATAGCAACGAAAAAAGGTCGTCTATTTTGATTACCCTCCCGTGCGCCAAGACTTAACTGAAACTCAGACCCAGGCGTCGCGTCCAATTAACTTGCACTCAGATACACTGAGCGCGATAGGCCTACACATTTTGTATAGTTCCCGGCAATTGTTCTAAATGACAGGGGTTATGAAAGCTGAAAAAATCTTGCTAGTCCTTCGGGATAGCAAGATTTAAAACCAACTAGCCCGAAACCATTTCCACTAGCCCCAAAATACATTTTGTCAAATATAGACCTATTCGTAAATAAAAACAAAAGATTCACAACACTCTGCACTCACTGAGGTTGTTACGGAGAGTTGTAGCGAGTGGCTCGCGCTAAAAATAGTTACTCTCACCCCAGCGTCACAACAGAAACTGAGAGAGAGAGGGGCTCGCTGACAGTACCTTGGTCATTCAGCTCTGTGAAAATAAAGCAAGCTTTGCCTCGTAATCTCAACTAGTCCGGCGGGCCAGTGTTAAAACAATTTATCTAGTCCGACGGTATTTTCACTAGTCTGTGGGCTGTCGGACGAGTCTTTTCATAATCCCTGAATGATCTGAGAAACAAAACAACGAAAACTGAAAGATGCCACTTGGACGTCGCTTCGAATAAACTGGCCCTGAAATGCGTCGTACGCAGTATAGCCAACAACAAAAGCCACTCAATGTAACCTAAAACCTGAATATCTGGTATTCAGGCATGAATATTAAACAGGTGTGCCGTAAAATCGTGCACTTCTATGTGACGAATCCATTCCTTGCGGTGTATCAGAACAATGCGGTCTGATTTGAAAAAAAAAAAAAAAAATGAAACAGAATAAATTTAGTGGGGAAATTATCAAGGTTGCCTACCAAATGATGAGTAACTTCCAACGTGCCTAATGTGTTTCGACCAGAAGCTGTACCAGCTACGTCAGTGAATTACCCCCCCCCCACTCCATTCTCCTCCCCCCACCCCCTCCCACCCTCCTCCAGCGCTGCTTCCTCTCCCTGCCGTCTCGAAAGCTACGTAAGTCTTACGGGCCAAAACTGTGTTAGCGAAATCCCAATATCTGTATCCGAATCAAGTCTCTCTCTCTCTCTCTCTCTCTCTCTCTCTCTCACACACACACACACACACACACACACACACACACACACACACACACACAGAAGGCAAGAGAAAGAGAGAGAGAGAGAGGCTCCTCTATCAAAGGGAAGCAACATCGTCAAAGCCGATTCTCGTGTCAAGGGCCGCACGAGATAAGGGCCCTGTACTCGCGAGAGACAAAAGAGAGGAGGCAGCGGGGCTCTGACGTAAGATAAGTGACGTCACCAACAATAGGCCTGTCTCGTGTTCTCACGTGTGATAAATGAGAACAGGCGAGAAGTGGAATGTGGTACGTGTAGTTCTGTGCTACATTTGCCGGGTAATAAAATTACTAACTGCAGAGGAATGTGTGTGTTTGTTTGAACCTGTTGTTCGTAAAATGATTCTTTTTAGAGAAAAAATAAACGTATGTGTGCGTGCGTGCGTGCGTGCGCGCGCGCGCGCGCGCGCGTGTGTGTGTGTGTGTGTGTGTGTGTGTGTGTGAGAGAGAGAGAGAGACAGACAGACAGAGACAGACAGACAGACAGACTGAGAGAGAGACAGAGAGGGGGGGGGAGGTCATATCAAGCAAAATAAACACAAACATAACAGTACACTTCAATCATCACTTTGTCTCCCTGTTTCACACCTGCCTACAATGGTAAAGGTTGGCCATATCTTAGGTATCTATCATCAACACGATCAGTTTTGCCGATGGTGGGAACGTTGAATGATTTCCCTGAATCTTGTCACGATGCACTGATGTACATTTCGACTCCCGCAACAACATCACACGCTCTCTCTCTCTCTCTCTCTCTCTCTCTCTTGGGGAGCCGGGATAGCCGAATGGTACAGCGTAGGACCTTCAATGCTTAGGTCGTGAGTTCGAATCCCAGCTGAGGCCAAATATTTGTGCTGGCCTTATGCTCGTTGCCCCGTCTTTGATATCACCCACGTGGTCGAATAGGACGTTGAACTCCCAAACACCCCTCCCTCTCTCTCTCTCTCTCTCCCTCTCTCGTACTTTGTGTTATTATGCTGTAAATGTTCATGTACATGTATGTGCGTTCCTCTGATCATAGTATTGCTGTTTTGTTTTGTTTACCCTCAAGATAGCGGCCTATGGCCCGAATCAATAAAATCTCTCTCTCTCTCTCTCTCTCTCTCTCTCTCTCTCTCTCTCTCTCTCTCTCTCTCACACACACACACACACACACACACACACACACACACACACACACACACACACACACTGTTGATGTGTTCATGTTTGTAACCTTTATCGAAGCACAAGTAGCTGTACATGTCCGGGCGTTGCAATGACTGGCCAAAATAATACGGCCCCTGAACAGCACGTCAAACGATACAGGCGTTAAACAACACGGAGAGGCGTTTGTTTTTTTTCCGCCGGTGCCTTGCCGCTTCTCCTCCATTCAGATGGCGTTTTTCCACGCCGTAGCACCCCGTTCTTCCAACGACCGCTTTAAAAATAAACACTGGAAAAACGCTTCGGGACTTCCAGTTAGTCGGAGCCGTTTACTGACTAGAAAACGACTTGTTCTAATAAGTTCCTACAATCTGAAGGCATGCATAAGTATTCTCATATTTCAAAATAACGGCTTGAGCTGGGAGTACACGTCGTTGAAACGTTTGAAGGGGTAGGGCACTGGTAAAACGCGGTTCCATTTTGTTTAACCCCCGTGGACGTTGTGTTCAAGGATATGAATGAAACTGAAGCTCAGTCACTCACACTGACTGACATACCACAATGACATTTCAGCTAATCGAAAACTGCTGACCACTCTTAACAGACGAATCAATGTTTGGAATGCGAGATGTCGTCTGCCGCTAGATATTTTCATCTCTCTTCGTTCAGCCTTTCGACAGCCCATCAACAATGAAGCACTGTGAAGCACTGTGGCTCACCGGGACTTCACCGGAAATATAAGTATGTGCCACCAAGACAGAGCGGAAGTCGGGGGTCAAAGGCTAAAGCCGATGTCACCGTCAGTTACTTGTGCCATCATCTTGGCTGTTCAAGCACTACCGGGTGATTTTGTCTAGAGTTGCAAGGCGGCGTCGCCAAGTCGCCGTTTTTCCCGTTCCGTGGGAGGGAATTTTACTTCGACAAGCACAATCCGAACGCCGCCTACCGGCGGAATTTAACAAACTCCACTACTGACGCATCAAGCTCTGTTGGAGTTGAGACGATCTGGAGAACAAATGACATGTGTGACCTGTTCTTTAAAATGAATAAACAAATCTACTGATTTCAGTCAATACTGAGAGCTGAAATGCTCCTTAATTTAATACAATGATGGCTGGCCTGTACTCCTAATCAGTAATGCAGCAGTCATTTGAAGATGCTCTCAGTGTGTGTGTGTGTGTGTGTGTGTGTGTGTGTGTGTGTGTGTGTGTGTGTGTGTGTGTGTGTGTGTGTGTGTGTATGTGTGTGCGTGCGTGCGTGCCCGCCCACCCCTCAAAAAAAATTGAATAAAATAATACAAATTAAAACTAAAAACAAAACAAAAAACAAAACAAAAAACAAAACAAACATTCAACAACAACAACAACAACAACGAACTAACAAACAAACTATACTTCACGGTACCCCTGACACATTTGACCTTACATGGTCACTGCTGTCCACAAAGTGGTACATAGCAAAGAATGATGTTACTCGTGTCAGTGATGGTATGCACGGTATATAGGATGACCTGCATGGGCCAACACTCAACAGTTTGAAGTTAGTTAGTCACCACCCATTGACCTCGGTCGTGCCAGGTTTTTCCACCACAGTCTCTCTCTCTCTCTCTCTCTCTCTCTCTGTGGAGTATGAACATGCCGACCTTGGCCCAATGCATGCTTCCAGAACGTATGAGTCATAGATCGTGAGCCGTGAGGTCAATACAACCAATCGTCTTATGTGGACAACGCGCACCGGCCCTGACCTGTCAGTGGTGAACCGGCGAGACGTGGGGAGGGGAGGAGGGGGGTACGCTGTGACGTAATCCAATCCATTTTGACGATACACTGAAAAGCACGCAGACACAGCGGTGCCATGTTGCACTTCTGTAGCGTGAGTTTATGATTGATTGATTGATTGATTGATTGATTGATTGATTGATTGATCCGTTCACTTGTTGTTACTGCTGTTGTTGTTGTTGATGTTGTTGATGTTGTTGCTGATGTTGCTGTTGCCGGCTGTTGTTGCTGCTGTTGTCATGTTGCTGCTGTTGCTGCTGCTGTTGCTGTCGTTGTTGTTGTTGTTGTTTCGGTTGACTTGGCAGTTAAGTGGCCAATTGCTTGCTGTACTATATATTTGCATGTTTTACTTCTAAATGGTCTTCCAATGAAACATCTTCTGTCAGACCAAATCACTGCAGAGGTCAAGCCCAAGTATCCTCGTCGGAAATAATTACGCAGAGGAATTACTGACCACACGTTTAGCCCCCAGACCGCCCACACAGCATGAAAGTCTTGCAGAAATTAATGTACGATGATCGAATTAAGCAAAATGGCAGGGTTTACCACCATTGTAAACTGGACCAGAGAGCCGAGGAAAGTCCGTGACAATACACAGTCACGTGACATGCTGGATATGCAAATCACTTCCAAAAATGGAGATCTGAAGACGAAGAAATCAAGTTCTAAGCGGCGCTATAAAATCTGAATAATTACGATACAACTGCAGAACAAACAGGTTCAAACAACGTTCACACGTCATGCGGTAAGTCGGTGTCTGAACTGACTGGTTCGCGTGGGAGGAGAATCGGGGAGGTAATCAACTAATGGAACAGCCAACGCGCCTCCTGCTGCTTACGATCCTGAAAACGTGATGAAATGACGAATCATTCAGAACTCACAGAGAGAGAGAGAGAGAGAGAGAGAGAGAGAGAGAGAGAGAGACAGACAGACAGACAGACAGAGAGAGACAGAGAGAGAGACAGAGAGAGGGAGAGATGCAGCAGCGGTATAAAAATAAAGAGTTTATCTTACTTCACTATTTTCAGCCGCTTGCCTTTCAGTGAGGATATCTACGTAGACAGACAGTATATATATATATATATATATATATAGAGAGAGAGAGAGAGAGAGAGAGAGAGAGAGAGATACTATACCCGGTCACGTTCAGACGTGACAGAGTGCGATAGGGAAGTCTTCACTTGCCATAGCCTTCCTTGGCGTATTGTGACTTATTCTGCGAAACGTTGTGAGTTGTGACCTGGTGACTATTTTTCCTGCGTACACACTACAGTGCCATACTGAAACAAATTTGTCAAGTTTATTTTGCATGAGATTGACTGTATACCACACTGCACTGTTACCAGAGTAGAGTTGTGACGGACTTGCGCTGGCAAACGGAAACTGAGCCGAGTTTCTTTCGGTATGGGACTACCGCGCCCTTCCCTCCTTCCGCCGGCACGTGCTAGTGGTTAGGTGGCATTGTGCCGTACTGAATCACGGGACAGGTACACAAATGGAAGTTGGCAAAACAAAGCGAGGTGGTTCCCAAGAAAAGATTTCGCTAAGCGCAAGCGTTTCCGATACGGGGCAGAGTTGTTACGTTGTGTTGTAGCCAAAAACTTCTCGTTGCTTTGTTTCTTCGGTAACAAAAGCCAAAATAAAGTGGAGTGAGAGTGTGGGGGTAAACTGCTTGCATTACACTGCATTGTTTCCACAAAATATATACACACCCTTCCACACACACACACACACACACACACACACACACACACACACACACACACACACACACACACGTAGGGGGTGGGTGTTTGGGAGTTTAACGTCCTTTTCCACCACGTATATCAACAAGAAAAAGGCCAAAAGAAATATTTGGCCCCAGATAGGATTCGAACTCACGACCTGAGCACTACTGAATTCAGAGTCCAACGCTCTACCTTTCGGCTAACCCGGCTCCCCGAGAGAGAGAGAGAGAGCGAGAGAGAGAGAGAGAGAGAGAGAGAGAGAGAGAGAGAGAGCCATTAATGTTTATACATGAATAAAAGTTGCGCCAGTAGCTTTTGGGTTACTTTGCTTCCTAAAACGTCGATAATAGTACTCCACATTAATAAATACCCACACTAAAAAAAAATATTGTTGGCAATTCAGTGCAGCCCCAAAGGCGTTGTATCATCCATCCTGCAATTGTCACAACCATGTTCTAATTTTGACGGTAAACTGATCCTTATCAGCCGCCCCCCCCCCCCAAACCACCACCGCTCCCCTACTCACCCCCACCCACTTCCGCACCCACTGGAAGGCACCCCCCCCCCCTCTACTCCCCCCCCCCCTACTCACCCCCACCCACTTCCGCACCCACTGGAAGGCACCCCCCCCTCTCTACTCCCCCCCCCCTTTTTTTTTTTTTTTTTGTTTGTTTGCTTTTCTGTGCCCCCAGAGGGTTGGCATAATAAACTTAATAATAATAATAATAATGATAATGAGTATTATATAGGCGCTTTACCCAATTTCATGAATCGGCTCAAAGCGCCGCGAACTGAACCCAACACGCACGCTCACGTGAATCACACATTCTCTCACACACCGGACATAAACACATTACAATCACGTGGTGCGAAGGGTCAGCTCAGCTATTTAAGTTTCGGAATTTAGAATTACATTTAACTTGACTTGACTCCAGTTTTGAGTGGGGCCTGACTGACTGTATATGACGGTAAATAAACTCAAGATCAATGCATGTGCCCCCCATCTGAGTCACTGACTTTCAATCACTTCAAGTTACTCGTTCTATCCGCGGCCTGTTTCAAGTTTAAGTGTCTGTCTTTATTCTAAGCCCCATTTGCCGGTATGCAAAACTGAAATCCTATATATTCACAGTTCGGTTAGAACTGACTGAATAGATCCCCCCGACTGACATTAAGGGCTGCGCCTACACACATGGCGTTACCTTTATCGAATTTGCTTTTATCTGTTTTGCAGAGTCAAGACTAGCATTCCCGACATTCTTTGCGTGCCGGACGTGCTCGGTAGGAAGGCTAGCCGAGACTGACTTCAGCAGAATACTAGCGACTCGGCTGATGATGAAATACGATACATTTTTTCCCCTTCACCCGAGCCGGAAACTAAGTGAATAAGATATTAGCTCCCGCTGACAACCGAGACGCGCAATACCAGCAGTGTCGAGACGCACGTACAATACATTTTGATCACTCCCTAAATTAGAAAGAACTGCCCACTCAGTTCAACTATCATGCGTTATTTGACAATGGGCGGCGGTGATTTCATCTGCTTTTCAATTAAGTCAGTGAGTGGGTGTGTGTTTGAGGGTTTAACTTCCTGTCCCACCATATTTGGGTGATATCAAAGACGGGGCACAAATATTTCGCCCCAGCCGGGATTCGAACTCACGACCCGAACATTGATTGAAACTAAGTCCAACCCTCTACCGTGCTGTCTAGTCTCTTTTTATTTGAAATTGTCACACGGAAGGTACTAATTAGGACACCTGTCATGGCATCTTTACAACTAGTTTCAAAAGAGTCTTGAGTAAAAACAATCAACAACGACCAAAAAAAAAAAAAAACCACCTTCATCCTTGAAGCACTGGAATGCCAATGCCGTGTACCGCTCAAGCGTTGGACTTCTAAAGCTCGGCCGGGTCGTGAGTTCGTATCCCGGCTTGGGCCAAATATCTGTGCTGGCTTTTTCATCGCTGCCCCGTCTTTGATATCACCCGTATGTGGTGGAAAAGGACGTTAAACCCCCAAACACCCACCCACCCACTCTATACCGCTCGATTTTCACGGCTCCTCTTTCAAATGAACGACTCCACTCCTTTCAACCAAAAGGGTCGAGCCCCCAGAATTCAGCCAATCGCGTCCCGCAGCACAATGAGCACAACACATGGCAGGATCTGGCAAACGTTTTGCCAGACACTACAACGAGGGAAGCGGGTGGGTGGGTGTTTGGGGGCTTAACGTCCTTTTCCACAACATAGGGTGATATCAAAGACGGGGCAACGATGAAAAAGCCAGCACAAACATTTGGCCCCAGCCGGGATCAAACTCACGACCCGAGCATTAGAAGTCCAACGCTCTACTGTTCGACCACCCCGGCTCCCCTCAACGAGAGAAGAACGTGCAGTTTGAAACGTGGAAAGAAAGCAGTAAGTCCACTGACATCATTTGAGGAAAATGACCATTTTGTCAGTCGCTTTCATCTTGAAGTCACCCCCTTTCCCCATACAATAACGCCATGGACGTACTGTGGTTTGCTAATACAAGGCAGAGTAAAAGGGGCGGGGCGGGGATGACCGTCGAGCCGTCTATTACTGAAGAACACAAGAAACTACCAGAGACCACAAACAACTTAGCAAAAAAACATGCTGAACAACCTAACCTGACCAGACTAACGGTACACGCATCACAGTTCACAGAGTTTGTGTAAGTATGTTTGGACAGTTCGAGGCTGACAACACGGGGTGCAATCAACAAGGGCGCAGGTGTTTCCGGTGCAACCCCGCTGCAAAAGTTTCCACGATAACGGTCGGTGGTCACAGTCTAGTGGTTAAGAGACTTGTCACCAGTGCGAGAGGTCAGGGGTTCGAGTCCCACTCGGGGCGAAGAATTTTTCCTTCTCGCATGTGGCACCGTTCATTCCGGCCGATCGTCGGGGGTTCTCTCCGGATACTCCAGCTTCCTTCCCCTCTGCTTTGGAAATGTTCACTCCACCAAATTTGAAAAATAAATGCAATTCTAAATTCCGAAATTTAAATAGCTGAGCTGACCCTTCGCACCACGTGATTGTAATGTGTTTATGTCCAGTGTGTGAGAGAATGCGTGTGATTCACGTCAGCGTGCGTGTTGGGTTCAGTTCGCGGCGCTTTGAGCCGATTCATGAAACTGGGTAAAGCGCCTATACAATACTCATTATTATTATTATTATTATTATTATTATAACTGCTCTGACGTGTGTATGAAATATGAGCATGCAACGAGGTCGTGAAAGTCGTCGCCTGGTTCATTAACGGTATGTGTCTCGGGTTCAAGTCCGTTGGAAACACTCAATGCCACTCAAACTTGAAAATGGGAACACTCGGTGGCTACTATTTGTTAACACTCTGCCGTGCAGGTGCTACATTCGAAGTAGCACCAGAAATACTAGCGGCCATTCTGACTTCACCCCGTGGACAAGCCCCGGAAGAAAGCAAACCAACCCGCAAAACAAGTAAGCCGCTCTCCCGTTCACAAAGTCACGTTACGCAAACACAGACTCTGCCACCGCCTCACTACAATGCAATAATACGGACACTGGGAAGTGAGTTACATCTTCAGCAGATTGTTACAGAGGTCAGTTGGTGCGTTCAGCTTTAGGAGAGTCGCCGTAAAAGTCTCTTAAAGGATTCTTCTACACAATGTCAGTTGCCTAGCTGGTTATCTAGAGAGAGAGGGGGGTGCGTGTTAAATACACGTATGCGCGCGGACACACACACACACACACACACACACACACACACACACACACACACACACACACACACACACGTCTCCCTCATAAACTGTCCGATCTAATGTCAATGCACTTGTACTGACAGCATTGCATGGCACATAAGATCTCCTCAAGAAACAGTTCATGCACGCAGTGCTCGGAAATTGCAGGAGAAAACGAAGAAGCAGCAGAAGAACTTAAGAAGAAGTAGAGAGAGAGAGAGAGAGAGAGAATTAAAGTAAATTAGATTAAATTAATCTTATTTTCCAAGAATAGAGAGAGAGAGAGAGAGAGAGAGAGAGGGTGGGTGGGTGGGTGTTTGGGGGTTTAACGTCCTTTTCCATCACATAGGGTGATATAAAAGACGGGGCAACGATGAAAAAGCCAGCACAAATATTTGGCCCCAGCCGGGATCGAACTCACGACCCGAGCATTAGAAGTCCAAGAGAGAGAGAGAGAGAGAGAGAGAGATCTTGCCCTATATCTAGTTGAGACGGAACTTTTTTTTCCGGTTTCAATCCTTCAAAACTGTAATATCTCCGATCAAACTTAACTGAGTGTGCAGTGACTGTCGTAGGTTAAATTTACCAACTGCTCTAATTGTTTTCCCGCTGTATAACAGCCCAGGCCGGCAGAACTCACTGAGGCACTTGTGACACTGAGTGGAATGTGTATCACACAGTTCAACAAGTGACGGAAGAAAGAGACTGTTGTTCCAACAGTATCCTGTCCTTAACCTTACGGCAACTCACTTTCTGTTGTCTGCGTCATCGCTATACATTAAGGGAAACACTGTTTGTTGCTGATACTGCGGCCCAGGGTGAGAAAGGGTCTGTTGAAGTGTAGGTAGTTTTGGTCAGTGTACGTTCGACTGAAGCTGAGATATTTGGTTCAGTATTGTACAAGAGGAATGCATGATGCGGACTCATCAGTATTAATTCATTCATGAGATAAATCATAAATTCAGTCTGCTGTAGGGTGACGCACTGATATGATTAAATTCTAGAAACTGAGATTCTGATAAATTATGCCCACTGTGTCAGATTGGTATCGTGGACGAGCCGTACATTTTCTTTTATACTGTCCCAGTCTTTCTGACATACGTACCCGGTTTATTCCTAGAAAATACTGGAACCATCCAAGCAGCTTTCGACTCACTTTGTTAATGGTCTCAAGTAACTATTATACAGTTAAAAACCTGGGATAATATATTTTTCTAGCTTTAAGAAAAAGACAACAGTTGCTCAGCTGAGTTGATCTACTTTATTTTGCACTTTGGTTACTTCATGTACAAGTATTGATGTGTGTAAGATTGTCTAGATGTCATTCTCAACTTTGAATGGGCCTAAGGCCTATCAATAAACAATTCTGATTCTGAGATTATGAAAGTTTGGAAAATGATGGCCGGACGAGACTGCTAAGGTTAAAAAAAAAGTTCGGCTCTCTCTCCACCCCCACCCACCTTTCCGCCCCCGTCAGAGTTGCCACATGAACGCCTTTAAAAAGATGCCAGCTGGCTTGGTGAATCGGACAGAAAGAAAGGGGGATTTGAAAGTGTAGAAGTAGGAAGGAATGAGAGAGAGAGAGAGAGAGAGGGTGGGGGGGGTCCTAAAGGGAGGGAGAGCCGTCGAGGACCAGTGTTAGGGTCGAGGATAAGGGTGTGGGGGAGGGGTGGGGTATGTAAAGAGGCACTTCACCATGCTGATGGGATTCGAAAATGACTGTCAGTAATTATGTATCGATAACATTTTTTTTTCTTTTTTTTTAAAAAGTGATTCAAGTCTCTGAATACTCACATCTGGCTGATGTTTCGAAGCCTCGATCCTCAGCGCTGTCTGTGTCATGTCCGACGGCAGGGAACCACACAGCCACGTGTGTCCAACATTCGACTTGACAACTTTACACACAACTACTCTCACAACACGACCGTGGGGTCAGGCACGACTTCACGGAACACGCCGCAAGATACTCAGTGTGAACTTCCCTTCGCTTCAACAGCCGCCGAGCACCTCAGTTTGCACTACACCAAGACACTGACAGAATCAGTCGCCACACAGCCGGACTGGCTTAATATGCGGTCTCCTCAGGTGAACTTTGCCGTGTGGTGGGAAACGCCGCAGGTATACAAGTGTAAACACACATACACGACTCATGATTCAGCTGATAATCCGGATTTGGCTCGGCACAGAGAGAGAGGGAGAGAGACTGAGGGGAGTGGTTGATTCATCGTCAGTTCAGCTTGCGGGGCTGTCTCCCAAGTCCGTCAACGGAATGCACACACACACACGCGCACACAATGGGCTTTGCCACAACACGACATTACGGAAAAATTTCCCAGCCGGCGGCCGCGGCAAAGAGGTTTACGGCAAAGAGAAAAATAAATAAGAATGCCGTTTGTCAGTTGATCAAGATCGGTGCGTCGGCTACACCGTTTAGCGTGCGCGTGTGCGCGTGAAGCCTGAACGATTTTTCTCTGCTTTGTATTTACCCTCTCTCTCTCTCTCTCTCTCTCCCCTCCCCCCCCCCCCCACTCTCTCTCTCTCTCTCTCTCTCTCTCAGTCACAGTCTCTCTCTCTCTCTCTCTCTCTCTCTCTCCCCTCCCCCCCCACTCTCTCTCTCTCTCTCTCTCAGTCACAGTCTCTCTCTCTGAGATTTCTCTCTCTCTCTCTCTCTCGCCAGCTGCACTGGTCTCTACTCGCAGGCATTTTCGTGTGGGCGGCCGAACGCAGGAGACCCCCACCCTCTGAAGCCTCGCTCGCTGATTAGCTGGTTATTTTTAGAGCGGAAAACCCCACATGTGCCTGTCAGGATTTGGCCAGGCAACGTGAGGTCAGGGCGCTCTCTTGTTTGGAGAGTGAGACCGACTGAGTGTCGTGTGAGCAAGTGTGCACAGGGGAAGGGGAGGAACACAGAACAGAAAAATAACGCACACACCTTTTATTTACCGTCCGCGGCTGTTTTCACGTTACCCAGGTTCATCAGTCCTTCCAAACGTTTTTTTTTTTTTTTTTTGGGGGGGGGGGGGGTGGAGTCACGCGTGGTATGGGTAACTGAGGTCACGTCGCATCCCCCCCCCCCCCCCCCCCCCGTGTCAGCCAAGTTCTGTGAACGATGTTTAGAGGATGTGCACTACTCCGGCATTGAGTCACGAAAATCACTACCATCACCTGACGATCAGTGATACCCAGCGCCCCTTCTCTGGTCAGTCAAAGAATACAAAAACGCACTGACGAGGTCTCAAAATGCCTGTATAATTATTCCCTATTAGCCTCAGCCGGGTATCATAGTCACCCTTAAAAATGTTTCAATCTATAAAACGAAAATTACCATGTTGACAGACCATTCAAACTGAACTGAGCAGGTTTCCCGCACCTGTATACCCCCCCCTCACCCCCTCCCCCCTTCAACCCTCCACGCTCTTCCATCTCCCCCCACCCTTTGGGTACTCATTGGATTAGAACGAGTACTCTCTCTCTCTCTCTGAGAATTGTCTGCAGTTCCATTCAAGAGCACATACCTGACAGGATATATATCTATAGAATGTCTCCTTTCCGCTCAGGCCTAAACTGAGAGTGGTCGATGTTTCGGACTTGCCGGACTTGACTGACTGGTCAGTTGGCACCTAAACTAACTTGAATTACATTGTTTACTTATTACTGCTGACTTTCCCTGTGGACATACTATAACTTGACCACAGCTCAATGTCGGCCGTACTCTCAGCTCTGTATGACAACAAAATCCGACCTGCATAATCAGTGCTCGCAGCTCCTACTTGACTGAGTGAACAAACTTCATGTAATTTCCGGTTTCACGTCGTAGGGGTGCGTGGGTGGGTATCTTACCACAACGTACCTTTACCTATCTTACCACAGGATACCTTACCCTATCTTACCACAACACTGATACCTTTCCCTACCTCACCACAACACACCTTTCCCTATCTTACCTTTACCTCACCTGTCTTGCCTTTCCTTATCATACCTGTCTTATTTTGCAATGCCAGAGGTAACTGCATTTTAGAGTCAGACACTGCTAAAGGTTACAGCCAATATAAGGGTGGGTGTTTGGGGTTTTAACGTCCTTTTCCACCACATACGGGTGATATCAAAGACTGACGGGGCAACGATGAAAAGGCCAGCACAAATATTTGGCCCCAGCCGGGACTGATACGAACTCAGGACCCCTGACCCGAGCATTACAAGTCCAACGGTCTACCATTCGGCCACCCCGGCTCCCCGGTTTCACGTCGTAAATACGACTATTTGACTGAGTACTGTCAAGTTAATACTGAAACGAACAACTGAGTTGTTTGCACCTGCTGTCTAGTGTTTTTCCCCTTTTCAGTCTGTCCGGCCGGCTTCGTGGTTCGGCTGTGCTAGAACCTGGTCGCAAACTGAACTGAGCAGGTTTCCCGCACCTGTATACCCCCCCCCCCTCACCCCCACCCCTCCCCCCTTCAACCCTCCACGCTCTTCCATCTCCCCCCACCCTTTGGGTACTCATTGGATTAGAACGAGTACTCTCTCTCTCTCTCTCTCTCTCTCTCGCTGAGAATTGTCTGTACACTGTAGTTCCATTCAGGAAGAGCACTTAAAATTACGGCTTCAGAGTTTGAGTCAGGATGACCTGGTAGTAAACTTTGAGGAGAGAGAGAGAGAGAGAGAGGACGAACCCTTATCTCAGTCAGTGCAAAACGCTGTCTGCCTGCCGGCTGTTGTGAATGAAGGGCAGACGCCACTAGCGCTGCTGTCTTCTGTTTTTTTCTGCGACCAGATGTTTGCTTGCCGCGATCAAGCAGCGAAAAGCTTTTCTTGCCACACACACACACACACACACACACACACACACTGACACTAAATCACGCACACACGCACGCCGCACACACACAGCTTTGGCCTGCTTCCTAAGTTCCTTCTCAGTGTATCTAGTACTGATTTATCATTGACAGAACCTTCGCGTATCATAGTTACGTCACATAATTATGACGTTGATTACTAATGTGCGATTATGTAATTTACACGACTGACTGAAACAAACAGGGGAGCCGGGGTGGTCGAATGGTAGAGCGTTGGACTTCTAATGCTCGGGTCGTGAGTTCGATCCCGGCTGGGGCCAAATATTTGTGCTGGCTTTTTCATCGTTGCCCCGTCTTTGATATCACCCTATGTGGTGGAAAAGGACGTTAAACCCCCAAACACCCACCCACCCTGAAACAAACAAAGTCAACGCAGAGATGGCTCGACCACTCCGAAAGAAAGAGTACAGGCTTTAGAATTTGTCGGCTTTTGTCGCAACATATTTTCTCAAAAATATACCACCATAAATATAAATAATAACTTTTTAAATTGCGTATTGAACCAGCTGCTCCTTCTAAGGAAACTGAGTTCAGCGAGTGTAACTACTGATTACCTGTACCATGTCATCAGTACTGAAATCAAGGAAGGTCCTACTTTTGACACAAATAATTACTATGCACATAAAATATATAACAATAATGTGACAGGCCTGCGTCGCATTTCCTGTCACGCACACTGACTCGGTCTCTCTTAGTGGGAGAAAGTGTCACGTGCATATCAGTAATAGTAGCTGATGACATCACGTGACACGGCAGGGGAGGCTATCGATGCGTGAGGATGCATGACGATGTCACATTTGTAGGCTATACTTTCCTCGTTCAATTTCCGGTTTCAACGCTAGAATGAGCGGTGCAGAACCAAAAACGTAACTGAATTTTCTTTTCGATAAAGCCGGAGAACCCGCAAAAAACTTTCAGGAACAGCCCGACAGCCCCAATGGAAGGACTTGCCGCAACACACATAGGCTGTCGCTGTTCTCTTAGCTGTTCCATCAAAACATTTACTCCCTCCGGCCGGAAATGTCAGAGCATGTTGACGTCCGGACATCTCCAAACGAATATGAAAATTCCGGTTGTTGTTGGTGGTGGTGGTTTGCTTGTTTCGGAGGGGGGAGGGGGGGGGGCAGGGGTGGATAGCCGAATGGTAGAGCGTTGGACTCTGTCAGTACTCGGGTCGTGATTTCCGACGAATCCCGGCTGGGGCCAAATATTTGTGCTGGCCTTTTTCTCGTTGCCCCGTCTTTGGTATCACCCACACGTGGTGGAAAAGGACGTTAAACTCCCAACCACCTTTGTTTGGGGGAGGGGGTGTTGATGCTGTTTTCTTTTTCTTTTCTTTTCTTTTTTAAAGTAGCGTTGTCCCTGTAATGATCTGTGTATTTCTAATTCACGTAAAAATGTGAATCTGTAAAATACATGTCCGGTCCAGTGAAAAGAAATGGGATAATAATAATAATAATGAGCATTGTATAGGCGCTTTACCCAATTTCATGAATCGGCTCAAAGCGAAGCGAACTGAACCCAACACGCACGCTCACGTGAATCACACGCATTCTCTCACACACTGGACAAACACATTATAATCACGTGGTGCGAAGGGTCAGCTCAGCTATTCAAATTTCGGAATTTATAATTGCATTTATTTGTCAAATCTTGTGGGCTGAACATTTCCAAAGCAGAATGAGAGGCATGGGGGTCCGTCTGACAGTACAGAATGATCCACATCACCACATCTATTCACAGAGACCCGTCAAGTCATGCATGTTGATATATTCAACAGGCTTTAAAATTTTCTTCATTCACGCATGCTTACCCTTATATAAGTCCCCCACAGCACCAACACAAAAGGCAGGGACGAGAAGGAGCATACATCATGAGCCTAAAAATCAAAATCCAATTTCGTTCTCTCACTGAAAACACGTCAGCCAGTTCTTGTATAGGCTTCCTATTCGCGTTGCTTCGCGGGGCTTAATCACGATGGCCTGGTGTTTTCCCGGTGCTAATAAGATTCACTGAAACGTTTCAACTCTCAAAAGCCCATGTACAAATCGCAATTTCACTTGAAATCTCCATATCATTACGCGCCACTTCAAGAAACTATTATGCAATTTGCAGCGGTCTCAGCCGCGGTCTCAGTCGGGCCTAGCGGGGAAGGCCCACGCCTTCCGTAATAGTGGCTTGAAGTGGCTCCTACTGGTGTGCAGTGGCTTGTTGCTTTCAGTATAGTGGGCACGGGATGGTCGGGCTCGGCCTCATAAGAGTTAATAATGTGCTTTCAAGTAAAGTCACGTGTTTGAAATGTATACATAATGTACACGTTTTTTTTTACACTGGTGACCCGTTCTCACAAAAGGGACCATAAGTCGAAAATTATCAATTGTGAGATATGTTTATCACCGCAATCTATTGATTATTTAATTCAATATAAGAATGAAAGCTGTACTACTAAAATTGACAGAGATATCAGCAGTTGAAGTTGGCTACTCACAAGGCGGCCATACTGACTGACCCCCGGCACTCTTTTCGTCTGTAGCGGCGTTCGGCCTAGCGCGACTTACGGTCACTTTTGCGAGAACGGGTCACAATTATGTGTGTGTGTGTGTGTGTGTGTGTGTGTGTGTGTGTGTGTGTGTGTGTGTGTGTGTGTGTGTGTGTGTGTGTGTGTGTGTGTGCAAATCGTTTTCTCGTCGACAAACGGTTCGTTTCTGTCACACAGACAAACTGAAATCAAGCAATTATACACTACTACCACCGAATGTTTCCATTTTCAAATGTTAGTGGCGACGGACAAGAAACTGACGTCGTAGTTCTCTAACAGCGTAAGCCATACAATAATTACGAAAACGATCGCGAAGGCCAACTGAAACCTCTGCCGTGTGAGCCTTATTTACATGTAAATGGGTTACGCTGCTCAGCGAAGTCCTCTTTACGAAATCCTATTAAATCTGCCTACAATTCCGGCAAACAACGTAAGAACTCTGAAAGCGGCCGTTTTCCATCTGAGCAACGTCACAGTTACCGCGCGAACACAGAAGCTTTTCATTCAAAGTAGCAACAGGAAAGTTTCCGCAATATTGACTACTCCCCCGACGGCCGTTTGTAGAAAATAAAAAGAAAAGGCTATTGGCTGAGGGAGGGTAAAAATGCGGATTTCCCGTCATTCACCCAGCGGCTGAACATGTTTGACTCGTGTTTTGAAAACGGCAGGGTTACGGGAGTCAGTGTTTAGACAGGTAGTTACCTCCGCTGTCTATTTCGCCTTACCTGCTGACATGCGCACACCTCGAAAACTGACAGCCTAGCGGACAAAAACCCGATTGAGTTTCGCTTATGTGGGGTCTTGGAAAACTCTCTCTCTCTCTCTCTCCTCCTTTGTCTCGATGTGTGTGTGTGTGTGTGTGTGTGTGTGTGTGTGTGTGTGTGTGTGTGTGTGTGTGTGTGTGATCTTGCTGGTGTGACACCACCTGTAATTACGTTTCAGGTTTAAATTCCTTTTGTATGCCTGTTGATGAGAGAATTGCAATCATCTACAGGCACTGTCGTTCAGGTTTGTGTTAACCAGTTTCCCCCAGTCAGTATTTCACTCTTTATGCGTGTTGTCCATTGTTTACCCAGTTGAATGGCGAACTAAGAATGTGGAGAACACTTGTCTAATCATAATCAAATTCTGAAACCACTGTATATGTGACTAAAAAAAGAAAAAAAAGAAAAAAGAAAAGACATCATTTGGGGAGAGGGTGTGTGTGTGTGAGGGGGGGGGGGACTTTGAAAGGCGGGGGGAGCTTTGATTGTCACTGAGTGGGGGGGGGGGGGGAAACAATGACAATGACACTTTACTTTTCAAGGATGAAAGGATGAAGGGGAGAGAGAGAGAGACAGAGAACGAACGAACAAACGAACGAAAAAAAACTTTATGTTACAAGGATAAAAGATTAGGTGCGCAGAGAGAGAGAGAGAGAGAGAGAATTCAGTCAGTTTCCTTTCAGGATGTTGGGAGCAGCAGAAGAAGGCCAACGGTGGGGGAGTAACTGTTGCGGCCACACATGTGTAACCAATTATACCTGTTTTAGAAATGAATTTCCTACCGAAGACCGGCCAAACGCCTTAAAAACGGAACATACAACTGCCAAAATAATCCTAAACGAATTCCTGTTCAGTTAACCGTGTAGTATTCACAACTCTATGTGCACTCCCATTTTGAATACGGACTTTGAGTCTCGCATTATTATTTCCTGTGCCGTTTTTTTTTCTTTTCTTTTTTTCTGCTTTTCATATCTTTTGAACAGCAGTGTGCTTCAGAATAAAAACTGCACCCTAAGGCAACATAACTGGCTCCATCAACTATGCGTTCATAGGCCAGGGCTGAATGCACACAAAAGAGCGAGGAATACAGACATTTTCCGCATACCTGGCGGTTGCTTCATTGTTCATATTTTGTCAGGCAACAAAGACGAGCGCGTGTGTGTGTGTAGTGTTTAGTGGAGGGATGGAAAACTCCAGTCAAGCTTGGCGTGTCTTCGCCGCAGCGGTATTCAAATCAGTCAGGATGGACTTTTTTTTTTTTTTTTTTTGAGTGGGGACTGGGTGGCGGTCTGCACTTTGAAGAATGTGTGTCCTGGTACAACACGCACGCTCACGTGAACCGCACGGATTCCCTCACATTAAGACTGGTGTTGCAAGAGTCGACTCAGATACTGTACTAACTGGGAAATTCCATACTGATCTGCAGATGCAAGATTTGAACCCTGAACCTAATGCATCGTGGGTCGCATAATACACCCCACCCCCGCCCCCAACACACACACACACACACACACACACACACACTGTGATATGCACGCATGCACGCATTCTCTCTCTCTCTCTCTCTCTCTCTCTCTCTCTACCCGAGGTAGTTAGCTACCCAAGTTATACGTACAGCTCCAATGCCGACACGCTTGTTTACACGCGAATCTCTCAGCGGGTGCAGTCATGCGTGACTAACTGAAATGAAAGGTGTTTTGTTTTCCGCCTCACTAGACGCGTAATGGTGGGAGAAGGAATATGCGGCAGTGTTTTCATGTTCCTGTCTGCTTTCTTTTTCCTACGATGAACTAGGATGTGGCCGGCCGGATCATTTGTTACGTATACCCATTCTTTGCAGTCTCCCCCCCCCCGCCCCAGCCCACCCCCCTCATTTGCCCCCTCCATGTTCCGCGTATTGATCGAAAGCAGTCTGTTTTCAGACCAGATCGATTCAACAGTACCTTAAAGGTCTGCAATCTCAGCAAAAAGCCGCAAACATTGCTTTTTTTTTTAAATCTGTGACTCCTTCGACTGTGCATAATCCAGGCAACTCTGTCACAGTTGCAGAGTTTTCATCACTCCGGGGACCCTTATAAAAAAACAGTGTACGAGTTTGCCGTGACATTATTTGGATTTTGGTCAGTGAGCGAGACACATCGTTACAGTGTCCAGCGCCGGGATGTTGAGTGCTGCACGATCTTTCTCGCTCAGTGTCAAAACGCAAACTGAGCTGTGAAATCAGGCTGCCCTTGGCTTTAATTGGGGTTTCAGGGACGCCGAAAACTCTGCAACTGTGACAGAGTTGACTGTGCTTGCACGGTCGACTCTGTAAACATTTTTCACACTTCGGAAAGCTTTTTGTTGGGAGCTTAGATCTTTAAACTAGCATCCCCTCCCCCAACCCCGGCCCTCCCCCGACCCCGACCCCGACCCCCACACACCACACACCGCTAAAAATCTCACGTGTATCTGTGAAAAAAAAAATTGTATCGTGCACACAGGGAGAGAGTAAACCATGGATGAGACTGGGTTTTCATTTGATGGGCAGTCAGTGTTTAAAATTGTCGTTGCTAGTTGTACACTGAACTGAACTGAACTGAACTAACTTGTTGTGTACCACGATAGTATAGTATGTATGGTGCTTGTATATGGAAGCAAACAAAATAAAACAGTTTAAAACAACTGAACTAACTCGAAGCGACACAAATAATCTCTCTCTCTCTCTCTCCGTAAAAACCCTGAAGAAGTCTCCGTACACACACACACACACACACACACACACACACACACACACACACACACACACACACACACACACACACACACACACACACGTTCACAGAGAGAGAGAGAGAGAGAGAGACAGACAGACAGACAGAGACAGAGACAGAGACGGACAGAGACAGAGACAGACTCGGAGACAGAGACAGAATCAATGAATCAATGAAACATTATTTTACAGCGGGTAGAGGCAGTTGACGTCAGATAGTCTGTTTTCATACCTGCCCGACAGAGAGACAGAGTGAGAGAGACAGAGACAAAGAGAGAGAGAGAGAGAGAGAGAGAGAGAGAAATTCACCAACATACCTCCAGTCTGACGTTTCCGTTCTGAAAAGACTCCATGGCTGAACGTTAAATTGAAGACGACCGGTGAACGTGCAACTGCCCCGTATGACAGGTAAACTCCAGGAAATAATCACTTATCCTCCGAGCACCCTTGACGAAACACTGCTCTCATCCTGCTGTAACGCTCCCTGTACTCTCACCGCTGCTCTTAAACCCCTTCACTTTAACGACACTTGCTTGGATAGGCAGGTAAATGCACGTATTATGATTATGTAAACCTCTCGTAGTCTCTTGGGTTTGTCGTCTTTCGGTCGGTGCCCTCTCTTGATTCAAATTATCTGTCACTTCTCTCTCTCTCTCTCTTTCTGGGTCGGATTTTGTCGTCTGCTTCAACTGACTGACCTGTGAAGGAGAAAGAACAACGATGTTATGCCGGAGGGAGTGTTTCCGTACGGTAGAAGTGTCTTCTGTGGTTAATCTTTTGATAGTGCTGCCGATCTCCTATCAAGTTGTCCCTCCGTTGTATTTCACGCGTGACCGCCTTCGGTTATGATATCGTGTGGCCTCTGCGGTGTAAAGCATACCTTATATGGCAACGCGACTGTCGGGAGGCGCGCCTATCTCTGTTCCGTTGCACAATTCAAATTTCATGTGCGGAATGTTTTATGCAGTCTCCACACAAACACACGCTGACACGCCGCACAGGCGCACGCACACACGCACGCACGCGTCACACACACACACACACACACACACACACACACACACACACACACACACACACACACACACACACACACACACTGAAACAGAAGGTTATTTCTTATCATTTGATTAAACTTCACCTTCCTAGCGTAAGCCTACTTTGATTTTATAATTAGAAGACGCCAAACGCACACACACACACACACACACACACACACACACACACACACACACACACACACACACACACACACACACCGGGACACACACACCGGGACACACACACCGGGACACACACACACACACACACACACACAACCTCTTCCATGTGTTTAAATCTTGCTGCATTAAAAATCGTGCAGTTAAAACCTAAACCTTGTTGTTCAAATCAGAGAACCAAAGCAAAAGGCTGTTCATCGTCGCGGAAATACCTTGTTGTCAGTCGTAGACGTGAAGTGCGGGTTGATTAACTCTTTCAGGAAATGTACATGAGGTGGCGTAGCATACACATAGCTCTCTCTCTCTCTCTCTCTGTGAGTGATCTGCCGTGTATACCCTCGATGTTACTTGCTAGCAGTTATGGCTTTTGTTAGGTAGTTAAAAGATCCATGTCTCCACACACCTGAGTATTCTGTCGTATGTATGTGGATTTTACTTGCTAGCAGTTCTAGACTTTATTTAGGTAGTCGAGCGTATTAAAGCATGACATGTAATTTTGCCTTTGGGGGGTGGGGGAGGGGTCTCTTGTCTCTTCTTTTGCTTTACATTTTGTAGTTTATTAACGGTAAATTATAAACTGGTACGTGTGCTGCAATTTCTACCGTTGAAAAATAAAGTTTCATTGTCATTGTCATTGTCATTGTCATTCTCTCTCTCTCTCTCTCTCTCTCTCTCTCTCTCTCTCACTCTGAGAATGCAAGACAACAGTCAGACGCATTCAGCCAAATTGCTCTATGATTGTATGAACACTCTAACCAGTTTCAGTCCCACTGCTCACAGACATGAAGCAAGAAAGATTAGGACAGAGGCACACTCTATCCTGCCAGGCGAGTGAACACCAATCACCAATCACCATGATGTATCGGATGTTGGTATGTATGTAGGTGTCAGTGCTTGTTTGTATGACTGACTGTATGTCTGACTATATGTATGTAGTGTATGTATCTATGTATGTACGCTTTTCTTCGCATTTATTTAGTTGATCATTTATCTATTATTCAGTTATGTGTTTATTTATCACCTTTTGTATACATTTATTTGTAAAGCGCCTAGAGCCCCGGCTTCGGAGATTAGGCGCTATAGAAATCCTCATTATTATTATCATTACTATGAAGCAAAGCCTGCCTTACCAAAGATCACGTTTTCGAGAAGCAACAAACGCGATTTTATTTATGAATTTGTCAGCACACGCTGCAGAGAATTCGTGAAAATTTAAACAGTCTGAAGACCTCTTATCCACAGACGACCTATTAATAATAATAATAATAATATTTATAGGGCGCCTATCCCCGTGGAACGAGCTCTAGGCGCCTTACAATCTAAAACCTAAAAACAGCACAAAAACCCATTCACTCAACTCAATGTACACTGCGTAAGAACAACTAATAATAATAATAATAAAATAGAAGAGCACACACACACACACACACACACACACACACACACACACACACACACACACACACACACACACACACACACAGCTGAAAAAAAAAGAAGAAAAAAGGCAGAGACCAAGATATATAAAAAAAAACCAAGAACAAGTGCCAGTGATAAAACCCCAAACAAAAGAACAGATTAAAATGAGACAGATAAAACCTAAAAGACAGCAGTGGTAAGGAGCTAAAAGAAAGACTGACACAATAAGACTTTCATACGATGCCACCCATTGCGCATTTTGAGATCACAGCTCATAAGTATAAATTGCGCAGATCAGTCCAGATACTTTAAAAAAACTTCAAGAGATATCAGTCGTGTTTTTTTTTTTTAATTAATCTTTTTAGCACACCTTGCAAAGACCTTCCTGAAAACTTAAACCGTCAGTAGTTTTTAAGCGTCGCAGTTATACGCCTTGTTTGTCGACCTCAAAGTCAAAGGCGGCATTGTGCACGTGAAACTTGGGGGTAGGATTTCAACTCTTCAATCTTCCGCCATTGTCCGAGTGACACTGGGAGGCTTACAGTCGTCAGTGTCAATGACGTAGTAACATACCATGTGTTTTTTTTTTTTTGTTTTTTTTTTTTTTTTAATTTTAACTTGTTATTCTTCTCGGGACATTCTACAAGTAGTTCCTTTCCCCACGGGGTTGAACCAGAAACGGGAGTTTTTACGGTGCTATTGCGCTCCAAATCATCAATCAACGGGTTCCCATGCCATGGCACCGCGTTTTTCCAAATTCAAAACGCCGCAGCACCGGAAAAACTCAGTGGCTCAGTGTGAGCAATACAGACGTTGTCGATGACCGGGGCCCGTATGTAGAACTCGAGGTTAATTTAACCCACGGCTACGGGCCTGACCCAGACTAGGACAAAAGAAACCCCAAAACAAAATTCAATTAAAAAGGAAAGCGAAGAAAGAAAGACAAAAATACTTCTATAACGGTATAGGCACCATGGTGGAATGGACCCGCTTCATGATTTAAAACAAAAAACAACAGAAAATTTAACTGTAGAGCTAGTTTAGTTTGAGGTTAGACTCTAACCCGGAGCTAAACTCCCTAACCCCGACTTTTACTTGCGGGCCCTGGTGTCTAAGTAATGTGGTGGTAGATACTACTAGAACTAAAACAGCTCAGAACGAAGTTTGAGCATAAAATGGTAGCGTTAGTATATTTTAAATCTTTAAAGGAAGACAATGTCTTTATAGTAAATGGAGTAAAGTGAATGGGTGCGTACGAATGATTGTGTGGTACTCTAACGCTAATTTATAGGCACAGCCGTATCCTGATAACGACGTGCAGTGTGTGTGGGCGCGTATGCATGTGTCATGTGTGACAAACGAATGTTGAGAATAACTGTGATCACGAGTATGTGGTGGTTTGACATGCCTGTGGGGTTAATATTACCTGTCAGTCCAGTGAGCCAAGCTCATACCCTAAAACATTCCAACACCTTGATCGGACGCGCATTAACAGTTTCCACTTCAGAAAATTCCTACCTAACTACTCAGGGTGTTAGGTCATTAAACAGGGTACTTTGTCAACCATGCATACACCCACCCGCTTCGCGACAATGACAGCCTATGTGTTGACTGGCTAAACGCCACAGAAATGACAAGAATGCATGGATAGTTTATGTCATGCTCTAAATATTACCTGTACCCAGGTCGTGATTTCGGTTGTATGGTGTTTGTTGTCCTGATTACAATGTGGTCTACACATACAGGGTATGGTCGATTTGAGGGCACCCTTCCACCATACCTTTCGGCTTCACTCGTCACCTATCAACCGTCGCGAACCCTCCGGTCGTCGTCCGAGAGGCTTCTCAAAATTCCCAAGCGCAGTTTGAATTTTTTTTTGCCGAGCGCTCTTTCAGTTTTGTCGCACCAACCTTACGGAACTCCCTGACTGAGAATCTGAGAAATGCGCCCACGCTGTCTATTTTTAAGAGCAATCAGCTAGACTGTACAGTTAGGGTAGCTGTCCCCATCCCCCACAACCTGCCCCCTAGGGCCGTCTGCAATCACCTCGTTGTGGCGTGGACGATAAACCCCAGCTAACCAACCAACCAACCTCAGTAAAGACCACAGAATTCATCAAAAACACCAACATAATAACCTGAGGCAGAGTCCAGCGCAGGGAACGCAGAAGAAGAAATTTCATTCGGTTGTCATCAGTTTAGTTATGAGCAGCTGACAATAATCCTGTTGCTGATCTGGTGACAATAATCCTGTTGCTGATCTGGTGACAATGATCCTGTTGCTGATCTGGTGACAATAATCCTGTTGCTGATCTAGTGACAATAGTCCTGTTGCTGATCTGGTGACAATAATCCTGTTGCTGATCTGGTGACAATAATCCTGTTGCTGATCTGGTGACAATAATCCTGTTGCTGATCTGATGACAATAATCCTGTTGCTGATCTGTTTCAAGCTTTCTAGACGTGAACTGACCGAAGCATTGTACATGGGTTCAACATGCTCCGTCAGTCACTGTTGTCTGTCACAAATCAGCTGACTGAAGACAGTGTCACATAAATAACATGACGATGAGTGACTCTGCCGGAATCTGAAAATGACTATTTACACGAACGTTGCGGTCAAATTGACTGTGCATATTTACTGTGTACAATCCTCTCGACAGAGAGACAACTTTTTCGTGCAGATAGTCGGTATAACACCGGTAGTTCTAAGCACACGAACACAGTACAAGAACAAATTGTGACTGCGTATACGGTGTAAATTCCTCTTCAAAATAGAGACATCTTTCTCGTGCGAATAGTCGGTATTGAATATCGTCAGTAATACTCCCTAAAATAGAGCCATCTTTCTTGACAGTGCGAATAGGTGGTAGCGTCGTCAGTCATTCTAAGCACATGATCACCACAATCTTCTTCACATCACCAGACCACTAAACATTCCGCCCGACTGATGCCGGCGCTGATACGTAACGCGACTGGCCACACGATGTCAGTCCAGACAGTTCAAATCTCATTCACACCCACCCCCGAAATACCGCCCGCCCCACCTGTCGCACTCTCTCTCTCTCTCTCTCTCTGTAACGCCTTTCCCGCCCATTCCATAATCTGCCCCAACCCTCCCCAGACTCTCTCTGTCTGTCACTCGCAGCTTATACAAGGGTGTAATCAAGATGGCGGGGGTGGTGGTGGTGGTGGGTGGGTGGGGGAGCTGTATGTCTTATAGTCCAATGGGGACTCGGGACAGTCACGTCGAGTGCTGTAGAGAGTTGCATATTCTATGCGTGGGTCTTGAGTTCGAATCCCGGCTGTGGTCAAATATTTGTGCTGACATTTTTCTCGTTTTCCCCTTCCTTGATATCACTCATATGTGGTGGAAAAGAACGTTGAACTAAAAAAAAAAAATAAAAAAATCCACCCTAATGACCCGATAAGGACAGTTCGGGTTGCACCCCCCCCCCCCCCCCATGAATTATGTGGTGGAAAAAGACGTTAAACCCTTTAACACCCATCCACCTTTGTACTGAAACGTGAATCGTAGAAGCACGAGAAGAAAAGAAAAAAACTCCGCCATCTAGTTTAGACCCCGTGTAATAGCCGCAGCCCATTGTATACAGAGTGAGACAGGGGTTAGAACTGACAGGCCTTTTGTTTTGTGACAAACATGGGAGCGGGGGGGAACATGGGTTTGGAACACGGAAGAGAAGCGAAACGTCGTTACCAGAAACTGGTGTTGTGTTTTTGCTTCGCTGGTCAAGCCTTCGTCTGTCGCATCGCGTTCCATGGCGCTTGTCGTCTGTAAAGTCACTCTCCTTCTCCGGAGGCGGGTTTAGTACGTGTGGGTGTCGTCTGCCCAACTCTGTACCATCGGGTTTCACTACGCTTACTTTTTGTAATGACGAAAAAAAAAAACAAAAAAAACAATTAGGTAACCGGGACCTGAGCCGAGTCAACTAATCACTAAGAAGGTAAAAAAACAAACACGCTCGGTGACAAGGAAAGTGGACAGTTCTGAACAACTTTGTGGTCAACGTGCTATTTCACAGTGTGCACAGAAACGGTTAGTTCTGTCGCATTCACCAGCGCAGTACAATTTATCTCTTTGGAATTTCAGGACGAACGTTTTTCTTTTCTTTTCTTTCTTTTCCATCCAGTCCATCAAGCCCATCCAATCAATCCTACTCCATAAACATTCCAAATTAGGACAGGGTTTTGATGGACGATGCGGGGAGCCGGGGTGGCCGAATGGTAGAGCGTTGGACTTCTCATGCTCGGGTCGTGAGTTCGTATCCCGGCTGGGGCCAAAAATTTGTGCTGGCTTTTTCCCATCGGTGGCCCCGTCTTTGATATCACCCGTATGTGGTGAAAAAGGACGTTAAACCCCCCAAACACCCACTCCATCCTTGATGGACAATACAAGGGGTGACAGAGTCGTGTGACAAAGGTCAGTAACGATACGAGAGAGTGCCGGTTGGCAAGATACTCTTTTGTGTCAATGTGCATCGTCTGGTGCGGGATGAAGTCTCGGTGAGCCAGAGTTGGACATGGCACACTCCACGCTGAACACGGCCGCTACATGTCAGACGATGTCTCGCACAGGTTGTTGACACTTAAATTAAGGAATCTGCCTCCGCCTTGCATCTGTCTTGACTTTTAGGAGGGGCATCCGAGCCAAAGCCTTAACTCTAACATTTGTGAGTTTAGCGAAAGCAACGCCTTAATTTGCGAAGGGTCCGCCATTTTGAAATATTTCAATTACATGAATTACAATCTTTAAACGACAGAATAGTTTTTGTTTCATGGTTCACAATGGAGGTGATTGTGATGTTACGGAAAAGACTGCAGTTTATGTATGAAAGTCAAGCGGGCAAAACCCGTATCGTGACGAGCGAATCGAAACCTGCTGACAAAGAGGTGTGTTGTGTGTGTGTGTGTGTGTGTGTGTGTGTGTGTGTGTGTGTGTGTGTGTGTGTGTGTGTGTGTGTGTGTGTGTATGTGTGTGTGTGTGTGAGAGAGAGAGAGAGAGAGAGAGAAAGGTTATTTTTCAATGCATGAAAGACAGGGTCATGGTTCTGTCTCTTGCCTCGCCTCTGGTACTCTACTAAAAAAAAAAAAAAAATCAAACATAAAAAACCGCCACACACACACACACACACACACAGGGGCACGTACACCGCGCTGACAGAGAGAGGCGAGAATGGGGGGGGGGGGGATTTAACGTCTTTTTCCACCACGTATGGATGATATCATAGACGGGGCAACGAGAAAAAGGCCAGCACAATTGGACCCCAGCCGGATTTGAACTCACGACCCGATCATTGAAGCGGGTATCCGAGAGGCGGAGAGACAGACAGACAGACAGAGACAGACAGACAGATGGGGTTAAGAGGGTAACCGTGACTATCCCACCACTGAAACGATATGCGGAACAGTAATGCACCACCTCTTACACCATAGGCATAACATCAGGGGATGTGACAGGGGACATCAAGCATACATTTTTCTCCTACAGTGTGCCCCATACTCGCTTCATACTTTGTCAGTTTCTCACCCCGGCACACAAACGGTGACAGTGAAACACAGTTACCTAGATTATCAGGGACGGCCGGCTTTTTAAATGCTATTTTCGGCTCAGGTTTTGTTACCAAACAAGTGCTCTCGAGACACGGGGGCATAAGACTTGTGGTCGCCTGTGATCCCTCTGTTCGCAAACCAGTTATGTAAAGTTAAGGGACTCGGTCAAGCATGCTTGAGAGACAAATGATAAAAGAAAACACACGTTGCCTGACTGTGACGCGCCATATAGAAGTTTTCAGGAGGAGTAACTTGGCTTCTGCTGCACTTTGATGATACTGGGTAGATAGATAGATAGATAGATAGATAGATAGATAGATAGATAGATTCCATGGTCCACCGACTGAGCTATCGAGGCACACCCTCGTCTCCTTTACTTGTATCGTATTTTGACCTTACAAAGGTATAGATACTATAGTTACAGGTGTGCGGGCGTACGGGGTGGAAGGGGTGGGGTGCGTGGGGTTGGGAGGGGCGGGGTGGGGGCGGGGGCTGTTTTCTCAGCCACCACTCCTCGACCATAGCTCGCTAGCAAAGGAATAATGATAGAGTCTAGACAGCCCCAAACCCTGTGAAGTATGCCTTATTGTTGAGGGATTTCTGCTATCAGGCTGTGCTCGGCTGCCGACTAAGTGGGGTATTTGTGGTTATTGAGACCTGCCCGTTCAGAATCATACATTATCAGTCGTTATCGGCACTTTGGTAAATGCTCGCGTAATCCATGTTATTAGGAAGTGATCGACTTGGGTGAAAGAGAGGGTTTGTAAGTTTATAAGACCCGAATCATTATATCTAATTATGAACGGCTAGACCAGCAAAATTCAATTATAATGACGTAATTAAGTAATAGCCATGCATTTGATAAGTGCTGAAGTTCTTGTGCGATTTTACATTACACACACACACACACACACACACACACACCAAACCAGAGAGAGAGAGACAGACAGACAGAGATAGTGTGTGTGTGTGTGTGTGTGAGTGTGTGTGTGTGTGTGTGTGTGTGTGTGTGAGAGAGAGAGAGAGAGAGAGAGAGGCGTTTAGACAGATTCCCGCTCGAGCCGAGAGGGTGTAGGTAAGTGTCACACACACACACACACACACACACACACACACACACACACACACACACACACCAAAACACTGAGAGACGGATGGCTAGACCTACCGACAGACAGACAGACAGACAGACTCCCACTCAAGCCTACAGAAAATTTAATGTGCAGGTAAAGTGTCTCACCTTGATACTGCGCCTGTTTCAGTCACAGTGCCGTATTTTACTGCCTGTCCCCCCACACAACGTCTCAGCCTTCCCGTCAGTCGTACTTTCAGCTCGGCGTAAATTCTTGGTGACTGTGCGTGTAACTCTGCGTACCTTCCAATGTATCCGTTCACGTGAAATGAAGGGTAGACCTTTGAATAGCACGCACTTATAAGTCCACGCACTTCAATAAGTGTGTCGCAAAAGGCTCGGGTGGCAGGGACAAACGATATATAAGGAATGAGAGACGGTGAGAGAGGAAGTGTTTGGTGTGGGGGGGTCAGCGGAGGCAAGGCAGGTGACATGAATGGAGTCACTCAAGCAGAACGCTAGGCTGAAGGAGGGGGGTTAACCGAGACGGCGGAAGTTTTCCTTGCCCCTATTTTGATGGAAAAGCCTCGAGTTTGGGAAGGGGGGGGGGGGGGGGTCTGCCGGCGCACCAATGTCGTTGCTATTGTTGTTGCTGTGTTTTAGTGTTGTGGTTGTTGTTTTTGTTCTGTCGTTGTTGTGGTTGTTGTTGTGTTGTGGTGGTTGTTGTGGTAGTTGTTCTCGTCGTCGTCGTGTTGTTGTTCTTGTTGTGGTTGTTGTTGCTGTTGTTGTGTGGTTGTTGTTTTTGTCGTTGTTGTGTTGTGGTGTTTTTGGTGTTGTTGTCTATACATGTTGTGGTCGTATGTCACACGAGGAAACCGGAAAACGCCAAGTTCGGACGTGTTCAGTGTTTGTTTAGACTAATACGTCTTCCGTGTGACGTGAGCCTAAGAATATAAGTGCAACGAACAACAACAAGAACAACAAGAAGAACAACAACAAGAACAAAACACACACACACACACACACTTACACACACACACACACACACACACACAATCTGCGTCGCAAAAAAACAAAAACAAAAAACATAAACAAAAAACACCAATGACCCGTACTGAAAGCGTTTGGCGTTTACACTTTGACTAGCAGTAGCACCCAACAAAACCTTCCTATTTTGATTAACCCCCGTGGTGGGCGCCACTGAAGGGGGAATAACTTTTGATAATGTGCGCTGTGTGAAACAAGTTTGTCAGTGTGTCGACAGTCAGGTGGCGTCAAATTTTACTTTAACCCCTTCACTTTCACGGTATGTGAGCACAGGTATTTAAACGGCCTTCCTCCAACTTTCCTTGAAACAGGTTTCATGTTGTTGATTTCTTTTGCCTTGTTTTGTTTCTGCTTTTGGAAAATGTAATTGGGTTGCAGGCTGTTCCTGAATGTTGTCATATAACCAATAATTATTGTCTCCCTTGTGGAAGAAATACATAATACTCTCTCTCTCTCTCTCTCTCTCTCTCTCTGACCCACGCTATCCCTCATCAACGCAACGCTTTATACCATCACGTCCGAGGATAGATATTTTTAAATCAAGTCTCTCCTTCTCCGGTGCCTCTCTTTGGAACAATCTCCCTCTAAACATTACTAGCAATGGATCGCAATCATCATTCAGGAAAAGTCTCTTCAACTACCTGGCATCAGAAACTGCATAAATGATTTATTACCCATCCGTCTTGCCCATTCAACAAAGTTCACTTCTTACCAACAAAACCTGTCACGCAACTTACATAACCATGATACACCAGCGCTAGTCCCATGAGTATGTACATCATAACTGATATTATGATTTTGTGTATAATTATGCTTGTCGCGCATGCGTGTATGTGTGTGTGTGTGTGTGTGTGTGTGTGTGTGTGTGTGTGTGTGTGTGTGCGCGCGCGCGCGCGCGCGATTTCCTGTTATGTAATTTTTTTCTCCTTCTCTGCATATTTTTCTTTTCTTTTGAATTTTCTTGTTTTACGGTAGTGTAGCAACGGCAAGTTTGAAAATGGTCTTTGTGTGCCTATAACTTCTCCCGTTGTAAAATAAAGGATCGTTATCGTTATCGTTATCGTTATCTCTCTCTGTGTGTGTGTGTGTGTGTGTGTGTGTGTGTGTGTGTGTGTGTGTGTGTGTGTGTGTGTGTGTGCGCTGATGCGTGCGCACGCGCCCCTGAAACAGCGGCTTATCACTCAAGCTTTAGGTCCAGCAAATATGTACCTTTCAGAGACTATGTTCGGATATTCTGTGAATTCTCATCTTGTGCAATCAACCCTGCCCCTGACCGTGCAGAAAACCTCACTCCTTCCTAAGAGTACCGGTAATATGTTTTGTACGAGACACCGCGTGTCAATGCTAGGGTTTAGAAATGATGGATGTTCCGCGTTTCTCGTTGTTCACGGATCACTGCACCGCCACGGTTGAGTGAGAAGAGGGCCGTAAATGGGCATGCTGCACCTGAATGCCGGGCATGTCTGTCTGTAATCCCAGCACTGACTGAGTGTCAGTGTGTCGGGTTTATTTTTAGATCAAGGTGTAATATTTCGCCATGTCTGCCCTGCTACTCTCTTTCGTTTTAGTTTCAGGGGAGAACAAAGGACGAAACCGTTTTTTTTTTTTTGTTGTTGTTGTTGTTTTTTACTGTCATGCATTTGATAAATACTTATGTTCTTGTGCGATTTTACATCACACACACACACACACACACACACACACACACACACTCTCTCTCTCTCTCTCTCTCTCTCTCTCTTGTGCCACGGATTATTTCTTTGTGTGCGCGTCCAGGCTCACACTGTGTGTGTGTGTGTGTGTGTGTGTGTGTGTGTGTGTGTGTGTGTGTGTGTGTGTGTGTGTGTGTGTGAAGTAGGAGCAAGCAGAAATAATAGATTTTCAACACATACACACGGTTATTTTTTATTGTTTATTGTTTGTTTTTAATATTTATTTTCCACATGCCATACATTTACATACACACGTGACATATACAGATTATTACAAAACACACACACACACACACACACACACACACACACACACACACACACCTGATAGTCAGTGCATCCATATGATCGCCATGCACAGAATCACCAAGCCACTTAGCATCACGGCCATCCACGAAGAACCGGTTGCTGGCGAACTGTTGGGTAGGTCAGCTGTACAAAAAAATTAAAAAGAAAAAAGTCTGTGTGTTCGTAAGGCCGCTATGATGGAAATCTTCCGCTTTATAAGTTCTAAGGTTAGTTATTAAGGACTAAACGCAGCGCAAGCAACAAAGACTATTTCGGGCTATTCAAGGTCCTTCGGTCTTCGCCAGATTAAAATAAAAAGGAAGACACTAAAACAAAATATATATACAAATGTATCCGGTTTAAATAATAAACACGTTTCACTTCTTCGTAGCCTGTATTAAGCACATCCGATAAAAGGCTGTTCTATTCTCGTCATACGTATTGAGAGTGTCACAGAGGTAGTAAAACAAACAAACAAACAAACAAACAACAACAACAAAAACAAACAAACAAACAAAAGTCGACTAAAGTGCTACACTTGTCGATCACGTAACCTCCTGCATGCAACTTCATATTGGCTGGAGGCGAGCCGGGGTGGCAATGGTAGAGTGTTGGACTTCTGATGCTCGGGTCGTGAGTGCGTATCCCGGCTGGAGCCAAATATTTGTGCTGGCTTTCTCATCGTTGCCCCGTCTTTAACCTCACCTGTATGTGGTGGAAAAGGACGTTAAACCCCCCAAACACCCACCCTTATATTGGCTGGAACCTTTAGCAGTGTCTGACTTTAAAATGCACTTAACTCTGGCATAACAAAATAAGACAGGTATGATTAGGAAAGGCAAGACAGGTGAGGTAAAGGTAAGATAGGGAAAGGTATGTTGTGGTAAGATAGGGAAAGGTACGTTGTGGTAAGACAAGGTGAGGTACTGGAAGGTATGGTAAAGACAAGGTAGGGCGGGGCAAGTTCGGGTTCGGCATTGGCATTGGATGGGTAGGGTAAGGGTGAGATATGGTTTGGTAAGGTAGGGTAGGGTAGGGTAAATGTAAAGTGTAGTTAGTTAGTTAGTTAGTTAGTTAGGGTCTTACGCCGCGCAAGCTACAAAGACTATTTCGCGGCAAGTGATTTGGTAGGGTAGGGGTACGATATGGTATGGTAGGTGTGGTGAAGGTAGGGTGGGGTATATGTATGGTATGGTAATGGTATAGCACAGGTAGGGAATGGTAAGATAAGCTAGTGTAAGGTAGGGTTTGGTATGGAAAGATGAGTAAAAGTACGGTATGGTATACTAAGGAATGGTAAGATAAGGTTAGATGAGGTCACGTAGAGTATGGCGTTTTAAGATAAGGTAAAATCATGCAAAGGTAAGGTATGGAAAGGTAGGGTAAAGTATGGTATGGTATGGCGCTTACCTAAAAAAAAGGCGAGGTAAGTAAGTCACGATGGGTGTGTTATCATTTTCGTTTTTCGTCTGTGCCTTTTTTTATTTCTGATTGTAAAACTGAAAACTGGAAAACAAAACTGCGGGATTTACCTGTAACAAAAATATTTTCACAGCTGGAATCATTGGCTGACAGCATCACAGGGCAGAGTTCAGGCGAACCACACGTGGCCTGACACATGAGCGAACTACCATTGTGATCTGATACTGACGGGCAGAATCTCATTTCATACATGTAAATACTCTCCTCTGGTTTCGCCACACAACGAGCATTTCTCGTCCAATTCGCATTGCACGCTGGGTACTCAGACGAAGCAAGGGTGAAGGAATGAGTGGCGTTCGCGATTGACAGGAAATTGACGCTTGTCACGCCTCCCACGTCGATAGTACATGCATTTCCGTCAGCTTGACACTGGGCTACGTACTCTCTGCCCTCCACAAAGTTCGTTGTGGGACATACAGTGGTGAACGTTTGTGCTGTAACTGAAAACACCACGACCAGCACTATCACTACTTCTACTGCATCCTGATTTTACTTTCTAGCAGTTACAGGCTTTATTTAGGTAGTCGAGCGTATTTAGAGCATGACATGTAATTTTGCCATGTACGTCAGACTGATATTCTCATGCTGACTTGATATCATTTTACTTTTTGTCTAATAGTTTGTTTGGTTTTTTTTTTTTTTCTCATTCTACTGTTTTGTTTGCCTTTTGCTTGGTTTGTTTTGTTTGTTGTTTTTTTTTTCTTTTCGGGAGGGGTGGGGGGGGGGGGTGTCTTGTCTCTTCCTTTGTTTTACATTTTCATTTTGTAGTCTAACGACGGCAAATTATAAACTGGCAGGTGTGCTACAATTTCTACCGTTGAAAAATAAAGTTTCATTGTCATTGTCATTATCATTGTCTAACTGCATTAATTCCAGTTTCTTTGCCCAAAGCGTCGCAAGTGTTCAGCACACACACACACACACACACACACACACACACACACACACACACACACACACACGCACGCACGCACGCACGCGTGAATCACACGCATTTACTCACACGCCGGACATAAACACACACTAGTAGTTTCGGTAGAGGTTGGTAATTATGCAGTCAGGGATAGAGTGTTGGACTTTCAATGCTCGGATCGTGAGTTCGAATCCCGGTCGGAGCCAAACATTTGTGTTGTCCTTTTCTCGTTGCCCCGTCTTTGGGACTGATCACCCATACGTAGTGGAAAAGGACGTTAAACTCCCAAACACCCACCCATCCCACAATATGCCATCACTTATCGCAGAGCAGTACACTTAGCATGATGATGTTGTACGCTGCAGCGGTAATCACGAAACAAGTTTGGTATCTTCATCTTGTGCCGCTTGGGATGATGTTAGCGGGTTTGATCTGTGCTGGACACAGCTGGCGTCCTCTCTTGTTCTTCCAGCTACTCAAGTTTCTAGGCGAGAATTCAATTCAATTTAATTCAAACGACTTTATTGTGTCCATTAAGAACAAATTTGTTTTTTGTTCAGGGGCATGTAAAATTTAATAAAATAAAGGGTTAATATTTCAAGGCAGCTTCACGATGTATAACTAATATAAGACGAGCAAACTAAAAGTGATAAGAAAGGACACAATGCATAAAATTGATTCACCACTAATTACCAACTAACTAAACTGAGCTTATAATACTGGTGGTTAAAATAGAAATTACGGTAACTAAATACACTCACATTCCAATACTATCTACATACCACTTACACCACCACCCTCCCCTCCCCCTCCTTCATCACATGTCACACGCACGCACGCTCGCACTCACGCACGCACACACGCTCGCACGCACACACACACACACACACACACACACACACGCACACACACACACACACACACACACACACACACACACACACACACACACACACGGAATAATATAAGATAAGAGATAAGATAAGATATCACTTTATTCGTCCCTCGAAGGGAAATTGCACTGTCTGCTCAGACAAAACTGACAACAAAAATCATTACAATTACTAGCTATTTCACTGTATACATTACCCACAGTGGTCCTGACTCCTTGGTCTGTAGCACGGATCGCAGAATTCTGAAGAAGAACTTGAAAACAAGAAAAAAAGGGAAAGGAGGGACTGAGAGAGAATATATTAAACAACAACAACAACAACAAAACAAAAACCTTTTGAAAAGAAGAGAGATCGCGAGAGAGAGAGAGAGAGAGAGAGAGAGAGAGAGAGAGTGTGTGTGGGGGTGTGTTTGGGGGCTTTTCCACCTCATAGGGTGATATCAAAGACGGGGCAACGATGAAAAAGCCAGCACAAATATTTGGCCCCAGCCGGGATCAAACTCACGACCCGAGCATTAGAAGTCCAACGCTCTACCACTCGACCATCCCGGGCTCCCCGAGAGAGAGAGAGAGAGAGAGAGAGAGGTAGGTAACGAAAGACAGGACAACGAAGAATGAAAACTACTGCTATGACCTGCGACTTTACATTGTGATAAGTACTGGATCACGTCAGTCACATACATTCATCTATCGACTGTTTTTGTCATCGCCGCAGATGGAGATTGTAGTGACAAGAACTTCAGTTACAGTATATCAAATTACGCGTGATGTTTCTGTGCGTTATTATTTATTTATCTTTATAATATCTTTCAAATGAGTAACTGAGCTGTACGTGACACTGTGTTATTCGCAACTAATGATAAAGGTAAAGATATAGATAACTTTATTTCTCTCATGGTTGAGACTTTTTGTTGTTGTTGTTGTTGTTTGTTTTTTTGTTCAGGCTGTAACAAACACAAGCATGAACAATGTAGCTAGACACACATCTTGTCGCATCAGGGGTGTAACTGCTATACTGATGCATAAAATCCGAGAACTCAGTAACGAACAAAATCAAGCAGTCAATCAATCGATAATGTCATATAATTATATATATATATATATATGTGGCAGGGTATTTATGGTATTGGTATGGTATATAGTGTGTGTTGAGAGAGAGAGAGAGGGAGAGAGAGAGAGAGAGAGAGAGAGAGAGAACAGTTTTTGGTAGTTGTGTGAGGCCCGGTCGGTTGGGCGCAGTCATGTTGCTTCGTCTTGAATCGTCGTGTTGGTTAGTTTGTAACGGGGACTAACTCCGTGTTCATTTATGATAAAGCAGGTACACATAATTTGCATATTGATTACAGAACTTTGTCTTTTGTTAAAGCCACTACAATAGAGACCTCTGCTTTACCTTGCTATTTAAGTATGGGATGTGTACTCCAAGATTGTGGCATAATTTCCTGTGAGCTAAGAGTTATAGTCTGGCCTGTAATTTAAGTATTAGTCTGTTTTTCCCAAATGTGTTTTACATTCTAGTAGTTTCTGCTGTGGTTCATGCTGGTTAGCTTCGGGTGTTCAACCGTGTAAAGGCATGCAGACAGCGATCTTTCATTGGCTAGCCTGAGTTTGAGTTCACCGCGTGTAGCTTTTGGTGTGAGTTGTCCCCAGAGCTCACTTTGATCATTGTACGGCCTACAAGCAGCATCCTACCTGTCGGCCATATTGATAAACTATTGATAAAACACCTTTGTCACACTGAGAAGGTACGGAATATTTTTGTCTTTATAGCAATTATATAGATGATGTTACACTTATTTATTCTGCATTGTCTCATAAACATATTTTGAGATATGAAACATTGTTTTCCACCATGGCATGATTGTATTGATTTGTCCTCTGAATTGTATTCAGTGATGGAAATAAGAGTAACTTGGGTGTAGTTGTATTGACCATTATTGTAAGGCTTCTCTTGTCTTTTTGAATTGAATTGTTTTTATTTCCTTTTATACTCATGGTAGTTTTGTCACTGTTTCAGGGTATGACTTTGTCATTCCATCAGCCCGTCGTCAATTTGTCCAGTCATTGTAATTCGTCATTGTCGTCATCAGTAGAGTAAAGTCCCGAACCCAAGCCGCCTCGTCCCGCTTCCTTATTTGTGGAGTGAGAGAGTCCGCTACAAATGGCGCCCGATAAGGGACTTCTGGAGTGACGACACGGACTTCCGGAGCGACGACACGGACTTCTGGAGTGACGAATCGGACGACCTTCCGCTCCGCTACAGCAACGACAACATCGAGTCCCAAGCAAGTAGCGACCGAAGGCAACTGTGACTGCATGCAAAGTATGGCAGATGTACAATTTTGGAAGTGACTTTGCATTTGTATGATTGACAGTCAACGGACATTAATATGGATAACTGATAGCTTTTATGATACAGTTTGACTTTAAGCTTTGTTTCTAATTTCCACATTTTGAATTTGCCTCATTGCTCGGTTAGTTGTTTGCTCCTTGTTTTATTTACCAATCTGGTTAAGAAGCGAGTCATGGAGCCGTCTGAAGAGGAAAAGAAGCTGTTGGCATCATTCCGGGAGCTTGACCTAAAGCCGAAGGGCGACAGCAAGGAAGATTTGCACCGCTGGCTTACGGACTATGCAACGTTGGCGTCAGGCAGCGTGAAGAAGGAGCCGGACAGCCAGCCTACTTTGTTAATGCAAGCTCCTCGTCTTTCCGTCTTCAATGGGAGCAGCGGCCGTAAAGATGCAGAGGCGACCTACGACCTTTGGAAGTACGAGGTGAACAGCCTTCTGCAGGCAGGTACTCGACGCTCTGACCTTATGGACGCCGTTCGTCGATCTCTGAGGGGCGAAGCAGCGCGAGTGGCGATGCGTCTCGGGACAGGTGCAACCCTCGAGGACCTTCTCGCCAAGTTCGACAGCATTTACGGGACCGTCCAGCAGAAAGAGAGCGTGTTGGCGCAATTCTACAGTGCCCGTCAACGAGAAGGGGAAGATGTGGCTACCTGGAGCTGTCGTCTAGAGGACCTCTTGATGCAGGCCGAAAGTCTCGGGAAGGTGGAGCCGGCGGACAGGAACGACAAGCTGCGGACCATGTTTTGGACGGGGCTGCTTCCGCACCTGAGAGACAAGTCTGGCCATAAATTCGATGCCATTACGGACTTTGACAGGCTAAGGGTGGAGATCCGCCGGATGGAGCAATACGACCCCCTGCGGGAAACGGAGAAAAAGCCTGCTGTTAACAAGATGGCAAAGTCATCTGCAGTATCGAAGGAGGACCCGAAGGGACAGAAACTGGAAGCCCGCATTCAACAGCTAACTGCCGAAATAGAGCGACTGAAGAAACAGCAAGCCGAACCAGACGCACCTACTTCTTACCGCGACCGTCGTGGAGGTTCCAGGGGCCGAGGTCGAGGTTGGGGTGGACAACAGTCTGCAAGTTCGCGCGCAGGTCCTGCTGGAGAAGACGAAGACGTTCCTACCTGCTACAGGTGCGGCGAAAAGGGCCACATTCGCGTGGGATGCCGCGTCCGCCTTGACCACAGCGCCAAGCATTTAAACGGGAAAGGGCCTACAGGGAAGGGCGGCCTGTAGATGCCCGCGTCCTTATGCAACGTCCCAGGAGGAATGCCACGTCTGCTTCAGTGATTTCTGATCTGGTAGGATCCAGCAACGAAGTGGACATCGAGGTGGACGGTATGAAGTTGAAAGCGCTTTTGGACACGGGATCCACGGTGTCAACCATCAGTGAAGAATGGTACCATACACACCTGGCAAGTTCGCCGCTGCATCCACTGGATGAGGTCTTGCACATCGAATGCGCGGATGGTAACACGTTGCCGTATTCGGGCTACATCGTCGTGGACATCTCAGTTTCAGGCGCAGGTGTCAAGAGCCAGGAGAGCCAGCAGTGTCTATTGTTAGTTGTTCCAAACAGTCGTTACAACTCCACAGTGCCTGTTCTGTTAGGGACGAACGTTTTAGCCCATTTTATGTCACGATGCAAGGACGACAACGGCTGTAAGTTTCTACAGGTTGCCCAGCTTCACACGCCCTGGTATCTGGCCTTCAGGTGTATGGCGTTGAGGCAGAAGGAGCTGAGCCGAAAGGAAGCCTTGGGTATCGTCCGTAGTTGCGAAGCTCAGAACATCATCGTCAGGCCTAACACTACCATGGTGATCCGAGGCATCATCGACAAAGGGGTGGACCACGAAGCTGTTTGTGCCATGCTTCAGCCGACGTCGGCCAGCCCGGTTAATGCCCTCTTGGATATCACGCCTTCTCTGGTCAACTATACGCACAAGAAGAACGGTTTTGTGGACGTCCACGTGGCCAACATCACTACTCAGACTGTAAGTGTTCCTCCAAGGGCGATCCTCTGCGAATTGCAACCTGTGACGATAGAGGCCAGGAAGACATCGGAGGGTGATGAGGTGAAGGACGGTGAGACGTTCATGGACCAGATCACTATAGCGTCAGACTCGCTTTCAGAGGCTGAAGTACAGCAGCTTGAGGAACTCCTTCACAGGTTTCCGGACTGTTTTTCCAAGGGCGACCTGGATGTTGGGTTCACTGCGAAAGTTCTCCATGACATCAACCTCACCGACAACGTGCCATTCAAGCAACGACATCGACGTGTTCCCCCGGGAATGTTCGACCAAGTGCGTGATCATTTGCAACAGCTGTTGGACAGTGGCATCATACGGAGGTCCCATTCACCATGGTCGTCTAACGTTGTGCTTGTCAGGAAGAAGAACAATGAGCTGAGACTTTGTATTGATTTTAGACAACTGAACGCAAGAACCATCAAGGACTCTTATGCTTTACCCAGAATTGAGGAGATGTTGGACACATTGGCAGGTTCCAAGTTCTTTTCAGTGCTTGATATGAAATCGGGATACCATCAGATTGAAATCAATGAAGAACACAAGGAGCGGACTGCTTTTACTATCGCACCCCTCGGCTTCTTTGAGTTCAACCGGATGGCGATGGGTCTAGCCAACGCACCGGCAACGTATCAGCGCTTGATGGAGGACTGCTTGGACGACTTACATCTCCGCATCTGCCTCGTCTTCCTTGATGACATTATCATTTTCTCCGACACTTTCGAGGAGCATCTGGAGAGGATTGAGCAGGTCTTGAGTCGTCTTCGGGACTGTGGTCTCAAACTTAGCCCCAAGAAATGTGCTTTCGCCCAGGAACGGGTCAAGTATGTGGGACATATCATCTCCTCGGCTGGAGTTGAGGCAGACCCAGACAAGTGCGAGAAGGTGAGGGACTGGCCAACCCCCAAGAGCCCTGAGGATGTACGTCGTTTCTTGGGATTCTGTGGGTACTACCGGCGATTTGTGAAAGGCTTCTCACAGATTGCTCGACCTCTCACCGCTCTCATGCCAGCGCCGACGAAGGGTTGCAAGCGCAAGGGGAAGCGATCCACTCCTAAGACTGAACGCGTGCCGTGGAGTTGGGGACCGGAACAGGAGAACGCTTTCCAGCAGTTGAAGGAATGTCTGACGTCACCGCCGATTCTTGGTTTCCCAGACTACTCGAGTCCCTTTGTACTGCAAACAGACGCCAGCACTCATGGACTGGGAGCGATCCTCTACCAGATGCAGGATGGCCAACGGCGGGTGATTTGTTACGCAAGTCGAGGTCTCAGCAAAGCAGAGCGTAACTATCCTGCTCATAAACTGGAGTTTTTAGCGTTGAAATGGGCCGTGACAGAAAAGTTTCATGATTACCTGTACGGACATACATTCACTGTTTTCACGGATAACAACCCGTTGACATATGTTCTCTCCACTGCTCGTCTTGATGCCACAGGTCACCGCTGGCTGGCTGCGCTTGCGTCGTTCGACTTTGACATCAAGTATCAGCCAGGTATTGGGAACGCTGCTGCAGATGCCCTCTCTCGACTACCAGCGGGAGGATCGGAACCAGCAGCTGGGCGGCACGATCAGGAGCACATCAGCGCGGAGACGGTGCGGGCGGTATGCAACTCTTCTCAGTCAGTCCCGTACGTCGAGTGTGTCTCCATGTCAGCATGTGTGGTCGATCAAACTTTCAACGTCCCTGGTCAGAGCCTGGATATGCTGTCTGCTGAGGATTTGGAGAAGGCGCAGTTAGCTGATCCAGTTCTGAGTGTGTGGGTAAAGGCTTTGAGGCGAAACACCAACCCGCCCAAGACGGACTCACCTCACCATAGAACACTCCACCAGACGGCAAGTAGGCTCAAGCTCATTGACGGTGTTCTGTACAGGGACGTGATCATCGATGATAAGCAACGCAACCAGCTCGTGCTGCCTGGCCAGTACATTCAGGATGTCTTACGTAGTCTGCATGATGATGGGGGACACCCTGGTCGTGACCGCACCCTGAGTCTTCTGCGCGACAGGTTTTTCTGGCCTGGTATGGCTGCGGATGTGGAGAATTGGATCCAGAAATGCCCCCGTTGCATCCGGCGTAAGACTCCCTGCAACAGCCGTGCACCTCTGGTCAACATCGTCACCACCCAGCCACTAGAGCTCGTCAGCGTAGACTTCCTCACCCTTGAGACGTCGAAGGGCGGATTCCAACACGTCTTGGTGATGGTGGACCATTTCACGCGGTATGCGCTGGCTGTGCCAACCCGTAACATGACTGCCAAGACCACAGCGGACGTGTTCTTCAGTAACTTTGTGGTGCACTACGGCATTCCAAGACGTTTGCACTCTGATCAAGGTGCCAACTTTGTCGGACGCATCATCCAGGAACTGTGTAAGCTACTGGGATGCAGCAAGTCGCAGACGACAGTGTATCACCCCATGGGCAACGGGATGTGCGAGCGCTTTAATCGGACCATTCTGGACATGCTTGGCACATTACCACCCCAACAGAAGAGCGACTGGAAGTCTCACATCGCTGCCCTGGTCCACGCATACAACTGTACACGGCACGAGTCAACGGGCTTTTCTCCGTATGAGCTCATGTTTGGTCGTGAACCTAGGCTGCCTGTGGACACAGTGTTTGGACTTGGCCAGACTGAGGAGGGTGTACCACTGACCAAGTACGTTCAACAGCTGAAGAACAGACTAGAAACTGCCTACGAGCTGGCGTTGAGAGCTGCCGACAGAGCAAGACAGAAACAGAAGAGAACATATGATCAGAAGGTTAGGGGAGCGGAGATTAGAGTGGGAGACCGCGTCTTAGTGAAGAAAGTCGCCTTTGATGGAAAACACAAACTGGCTGATAAGTGGGAGGAGGAGGTGTACGAGGTCTTGGAAAAGCCTAACCAGGAAATTCCAGTCTATGTGGTTCGACCGGAAGACGGGACTGGAAGAAAGAGAACTCTCCACAGGAACTTGCTGCTACCCACTGGTCTCAGGTTGGAGGGAGCTGAACCTGTCCAGGAACCTGTGCCAGGGCCCGCAGTCAAGTCACGGCGACGAAGATGCAGACACGAGAGACGCAGGTACAGAGATCCAGAATCTGAAGGGGTCAGCACCAGTGACGATGAAGTTGATGACGTGTCATTTCAACACGTCATGATGGATGAAGAAGATGGAGGTGAGGAAGTTGACGCTGCAGAAGAGGATGGCGCAGCTGAAGCTTCTCAGGCAGGTGAAATGGGTACCCAGGACAACGAGCCAGATGAGACATTGGTTCAGGAAGATGGTGCGGACGGTGGAGATGAGGACGAAGATCGTGTTCTAAGGGAGCAAGAGGAGGAAACTCGTCAACCACCGCAACCACTGCCCAGACGGAGTGTCAGGGCCAGAGAACCGCCACCTTGGATGATGTCCGGCGATTTCCGACTTTTGAGTCAGCAGACTCTAACCCCGGACTTCCAAGCTGTGGAATTCTTCATGAAGTTCCTGGATGCTGAGTCCCAGCGTGACGTGGCCAGAAGATGGATCGAGCAAGTTTTCTCCCATGGGAAATGATCTGTTAACTAGTAATCTAGTCTTGTACATAGCTGATAGTTTATTAGTATTTTAGATTTATCAGGTCATGGCGAGGACGCCATTCAAGCTCAGGGGGGTATATGTGGCAGGGTATTTATGGTATTGGTATGGTATATAGTGTGTGTTGAGAGAGAGAGAGAGAGAGAGAGAGAGAGAGAGAACAGTTTTTGGTAGTTGTGTGAGGCCCGGTCGGTTGGGCGCAGTCATGTTGCTTCGTCTTGAATCGACGTGTTGGTTAGTTTGTAACGGGGACTAACTCCGTGTTCATTTATGATAAAGCAGGTACACATAATTTGCATATTGATTACAGAACTTTGTCTTTTGTTAAAGCCACTACAATAGAGACCTCTGCTTTACCTTGCTATTTAAGTATGGGATGTGTACTCCAAGATTGTGGCATAATTTCCTGTGAGCTAAGAGTTATAGTCTGGCCTGTAATTTAAGTATTAGTCTGTTTTTCCCAAATGTGTTTTACATTCTAGTAGTTTCTGCTGTGGTTCATGCTGGTTAGCTTAGGGTGTTCAACCGTGTAAAGGCATGCAGACAGCGATCTTTCATTGGCTAGCCTGAGTTTGAGTTCACCGCGTGTAGCTTTTGGTGTGAGTTGTCCCCAGAGCTCACTTTGATCATTGTACGGCCTACAAGCAGCATCCTACCTGTCGGCCATATTGATAAACTATTGATAAAACACCTTTGTCACACTGAGAAGGTACGGAATATTTTTGTCTTTATAGCAATTATATAGATGATGTTACACTTATTTATTCTGCATTGTCTCATAAACATATTTTGAGATATGAAACATTGTTTTCCACCATGGCATGATTGTATTGATTTGTCCTCTGAATTGTATTCAGTGATGGAAATAAGAGTAACTTGGGTGTAGTTGTATTGACCATTATTGTAAGGCTTCTCTTGTCTTTTTGAATTGAATTGTTTTTATTTCCTTTTATACTCATGGTAGTTTTGTCACTGTTTCAGGGTATGACTTTGTCATTCCATCAGCCCGTCGTCAATTTGTCCAGTCATTGTAATTCGTCATTGTCGTCATCAGTAGAGTAAAGTCCCGAACCCAAGCCGCCTCGTCCCGCTTCCTTATTTGTGGAGTGAGAGAGTCCGCTACATATATATATAGAATTTTCACAGTGAGGTGCCCCCGATTACGGAAAATACACCACACGAGTTTGTTGAATTCGACCGTAAAAATGCGAGTTTTAATTATATATATATATATATATATATAGAGAGAGAGAGAGAGAGAGAGAGAGAGAGAGTGGCATATATATATATAGAGTTTTCACAATGAGGTGCCCCCGATTACGGAAAATACACCACACGAGTTTGTTGATTTCGACCGTAAAACTGCGAGTTTTAACGAGCAGTTTTACGGTCGAAATCAACAAACGAGTGTGGTGTATTTTACGTAATCGGGGGCACCGAATTGGGAAAATTATTTATACCACGTCCCTTCCTGCATTTCAAGTCTTTGATTTGAAAGCTGACATCGGCAATCCAAATGCTTCACGCGACATCACTGACTGAGGTGCTTTACCTCGCTTTGTCCATAGGCTTTGAGAAGTCAGCTTTTCCGTTTCGAAGCCTCCGTCTTAGTAGAGAACTGGAACTAGGCTTACGCTTGTCACAAACACGACCGCTTGTTGATAACACGCAGCAAAAGATCAACAATTCCACGTCAAGCGACTGGCAAAGCTCCTTCGTCCCCATTTCCGTACGAAGTCGAACTAAGTCATGTCGTGACGTAAATTATTCCTTAGTCCCTTTTCGCGTCATATTGTGACGCAAATCCTTTCACCAGAACACACTGCTGGAACACTGCTAGGGGTAATACCTGTTCACTCTTTAAGGCGATGTCACACTGAAAACAAGTTTCCCTGCTACGGTCAAGACATTCCTACCTTACTAGACACCCTTTTCTTGTATGTAGAACTTCAATGCGTATGAAATACCTCTGGATGGGGTTTCTGGGTAAAGTCGATGTCTCTTTTCCTTATACATACATGTTGACTGAGCGGATACGGGAAGGTGTCACTTGACACTCCGCACGGCGGCTTTCATTGGTTGAAACACAAAACACGTTTTCGGATTTTAGGGCAGGCTCTTAAACTGAAAACACGATCGAAACAGTGTTTTGAAAACATTGTTGTGAAGTATGTCACACGACAAAACACACTGTTTCGCAGCGAAACATCTGAAAACAATGTTTTCAAGTGTTTTTGCCCTCTCGTGTGACATGGCCTTTAGGTACAGCCATAAAATACACGCGTGGTTGTCATGGGTACAATGTTTATACCACATGTGGTGAATTATGGATTTTATACCATGACTTGTAATAGTGGTAGAGTGGTATAAATAATTATTCACAACACGCGCAACACTAATGGTGAACAACAAAAACAACAACATCAACAACAACAACAACTTTGGGATATTATTTTATTCAGTCAGAAAAGCATTCCAATGTACTTTATTCAGACTGAGTTACTGACTGACTGTGTGCAAATATTTTATCGGTTGGAAAAGCGTACTGTAAAGAGAATGAGGGACTTACCATTGCATGACAAGGGAAGCAACACAGGGTAGAAAAATCTATCTGCGCAAGGGCAGCAACTCATGCAAGAATACCATTTTCACGACCCGCCGAAAAGGTACTGCACTCTGGAGTCTAACTGCTTATTTAGACAGGACTGGTTAGCTCCCTTCCAACGCGATTGCAAGGACAAAATAATGATTAGCAAACTTTTCCTACACTAAAACTTTAATGACTGCATCCTGAACATAGTCTTAAAACTAAAATAAAATTCTATATGCCGGGCCAGTTATTCGTGTAACACACACACACACACACACACACTGGCACGCACTTTCGCACGCACACTGACACTAAAACACGCACACACGCACGCACGCACGCACGCACGCACGCACGCACACACACACACACACACACACACTTGAGAATGGATGATAAAGCGACTGAAATTAATCAGGGTGATCTCTCCAACACACATGATTGTGTACCATGATGCACACCCTATTCCTCCCAAACTGCACCGTGATCACGCTACCGCATTGAAATTTTTGCTGCGCTCTACATATGGCCAGTCATCATCATCATCATCGTCATCATCACCGTCGTCGTCGTGCAGGTTCACACGCCAGAAAGTTAGGCCAAAAGACAAATGAATGAAGGGTAGACCATCTGGAGAAGTTGAGGACAGACATCAAAGGACCTCAGTTTCCTCAAACAGTAATAATAATAATAATACATGTAATAATAATAATAATAATAATAATAAATGGTATTTCTAGGGCGCATTTCTTTAAATAAAACTCAATGCGCCTATCACTCACTCACACTCACGCACATTATACAACGATGAACAGACATACACTGGTGAGACTGACTAGTTAAAATAACTGGTGTTGGTAGTTTGTGGCTTCATGCCGCTCAAGCAACAAGGACCAGCATGCGGCTGAGGAAATTACTGATAGGCTTTGCGGAAGAGGAACGTTTTCAGACTGCTCTTGAAAACAGACAGCGTGGGCGTATTTCTCAGATCGGAAGGCAGAGAGTTCCAAATGGCAGGAGCGGCAAAACTGAAAGAGCGCTCACCGAAAGATTTCAGGTTGCGCTTGGGGATTTTGAGAAGCCTCTCGGACGACGACCGGAGGGTTCGCGACGGTATATAGGTGACAAGTGAAGCTGAAAGGTATGGTGGGAGAGTGCCATCAAAGTGACGAAATGCCAGAACAGATATTTTGTACAGACGTCTGTGTGCTTTCTTTAAAATAGCATCGGTGTCCTGCTTCAAGCTCAAGGTGTTATCCAACACAACCCCTAGGTACTCTGGGGCAAAGAGTTTTTCCTGATCGTATGTGGCACTGTTCATTCGGGCCGATCGTCGGGGGTTCTCTCCGGGTACTCCGGCTTCCTCTCCCTCTGCTTTGGAAATATTCAGTCCACCAAATTTGAAAAA
>JACVVK020000023.1:2065000-2067500 GCA_018292915.2 Batillaria attramentaria
CCTCCCCTCCCTCACCAGTCTCATCAGTTTGTGCTGTGCAAACATAGATAATAAACGTCAGCTAGGAACAATGAAAAACGTGTGTAACCTCCTACAAGTATCCGGAAAATGAAGATCACGGGGTGATACAGCCCATCATTTTCTCCTTTCCTTTCCGAGACGCACGATGCATGACGCAGGCACCAGCTGCCCCAGCCTAGTAGCGAAGCTGCAAACACGACAAAGAGTTTCATCAAATACACTCACCATCAAAAACACTGCGGCAACATTCACGTTGAGCGTTCATAACAATGATTATGTCGAAAAGGAAACGGTAATGACTGCGAAGTGGTTACAAGTTAAGCTAATAAAAGCGACATAAAAGGGACAGAAACCACTTAACTTTCACAAAGGACGGCACAGGTCAACGTTTCGGCTTTCGCCTTCCTCAGGAAGTTTGTGTTTGTGTCCTGAGGAAGGCGGAAGCCGAAACGTTGACCTGTGCCGTCCTTTGTGAAAGTTAAGTGGTTTCTGTCCCTTTTATGTCGCTTTTAAATGATTATGTCATATCTGTACGTATGACAAAAACATCCCTGTTGTTTTTGATCTTGAGTGTATTTGCAAAATGCTCCAGGGCATGCTGGTACTGTATCCAACATGCACACTGGAAACATGTGGTGTACACGTGTATATCATGACTACTACAGATTCACAAAACACACGAGCGCAAGATATTAATGCAAAATTAACCCATTTGCTACCCAAACGTGATCCCGTATCGTGGGATCGGGAGAAAAAAAAATGCTCCCTCAGAATCCGAAAATGGAGTGTAACTATCATTTAACTGATTAGGCATGTGAAATTAGCTTCGAACATCATGGATGAAGTTTGTGTTGTTGCTTTGTGAGGTCTTTGGGGATCACCGATCACGTGACATCACGTGACATCCTGATCGTTTTGGACCGCCTAACACAACGGAGATGTCGCAGCTCATCATGTAACAATGAACACATCTCAGTGAAATAATGAAAGTTAAGGTTGAAAACGTTTCTTAATATTACATCTCTCAAATTTGTCATGTCTTTGTTTCACGTCTACATGCCCTTTGTCCTTTTTGGTAAAAAGGCGGTTATGCAAACACGAACCAGTTACAAAATTGAATTCTTTGGAAATATTCTGCCCACAAAATGTGAAAATAAATGCAATTCTAAATTCCGAAACTTAAATAGCTGAGCTGACCCTCCGCACCACGTGATTGTTATGTGTTCATGTGCAATGTGAGAGAGAATGCGTGTGATTCACCTGAGCGTGCGTGTTGGGTTCAGTTCGCGGCGCTTTGAGCCGACACAAGAAATTGGGTAAAGCACCTATACTATACTCAGTTATTATTATTATTATTGTTAAATACATCACACAGAAACTTGTGGAACTATTCTTATTTGACGCACGGATCTGTCTGTCTGTCTGTCTGTCTGCCTGTCTGCCTGTCTGTCTGTCTCTGTCTCTCTCTCTCTCTCTGTGAGAATACACACACACACACACACACACACACACACACACACATGCGGACCCAACAACATACCCTCTCGATATGTAAGATATAATCGACAAGTTGCCATTTCAAAATCAACTTTTTTTTTAAGTGAATTAAACCCAACTTATTGTTGGTTTGTCAGTTGGCACGAAATGCTACACATTTTCGAGCTTTTACTGAAAAGAAAACTTTGGTGTTAAAAGGGTTAATATTTGTTATGGCTGTTATACAAGATACACCATACGCATATTGCTGGGCTTCATATACCCCTCCCCCCGTCTCTCTCTCTCTCTCTCTCTCTCTCTCTCTAACCGGAGATAATCGATAGGCCTGGCATCTTCACAGGCGTTAATCGAGATGACGGGTGTATTCCCTGGTGCTACTGTGATGTAAACGTTTCGGCGATGATTACTTTTAGGTAAAGCCACGTACGTGTACGTGTGTGAAACTGAAATCAGCATACACACGTCTTCACACTGTAGTAACGTTGGGAAAACACAATGAACTGGTGACGTCAAACGAAGTGACGTCACGTATTTTTCTACCCAGACAGAAAGACGTCTGCACGTTCATATTTCAAACATATGGCCCTACGTGAAAGAAAACGTGGTCAAAACGTTTGACTCGAAGTAGCATTCCGCCGTCTTGATTAACTCCCGTGAAATTGCTCAATACAGCTTGCAACAAACCATAAAGAAGTTATACTGCAATAACCACTTTCCTGTTTTCGTCCTCCCTGAATCCATTTATTGTTTCATTGGACTTTAGACGTTGTGTGTGATGTCACTACACGAACAGAATAAATACTCTAGCATTCTGATCGAGCGGCAGTCAACTTTTCCACAACCCAAGGACGCTCGTCACATCACCAGAAGGTAAGACACTTATCTCACGGCCGGACACCCCGAAGTACGAGAAAGATAGAAAGAAAACGCTTTGCTTAGAGACAAAGTCGAAGTTCTGGTACATCGTCACCTTTTTCAGGAC
>JACVVK020000023.1:2072500-2165000 GCA_018292915.2 Batillaria attramentaria
GGAAAGTACAGATTTAACATTTTCAGCTAATGTAACAGGTGGCCTACCGGTATCAGTCATGGAATAATGCGACAGCGGCAGTGAAAAGGTTAAAACTTACGCAGTCTTCACCGGTCTCGCGCCTAGTGCAAAAGGCCTTGCGTAATGATGACTTGGAGTGGCTCCTACTGGTGTGCAGTGGCTCGTTGTTTATAACCAAATATAGTGGGCAGGCGGGTGTCGTGTTCGGGCTCTGAAGAGATAAGTTTAGAAGATGCAGGAAGTGCCTGACTTGATCTAGAAAACCTAAACTCTTTTCTTGTTCCTTGAATAAGGCGCTTTTCACGTGGTCTTTGCTAGGGAGGAAAATGCACCACGGGACGACAGAACGTAACAATGCTGTAGCCAATGTCCAGTTTTTCTTGTAAATGATTTATGCATACGTCAAGCTGCTTCATGCTATTGGTGAAGATGTTGTTGTTGTCGTTGTTGTTGTTGTGGCTGTGTGTGTGTTGTTTTTGTTTGCCCCTCAGCCAGCTGATGGAGAACTTATTTTCAACGATATCTGTCTGTCTGTCTGTCTGTCTGTTACCTCTTCCATCCGTATACAGACGGACCACGTTGTCGTCGGTTGTTGGTGATGTTGATAATTTTAGTGTCAAATACAAGGGCCCGTATGTAAAACTCGAGGTGAATTTAACCCACGGCTACGGGTCTAACCCAGACTAGGACAAAAGAAACCCCAAAACATAATTAAAATTAATAAAAAGGAAGCGAAGAAAGAAAGACAAAAATCCTTCTATAACGGCATAGTCTCCATGCTGGAATGGAACGGCTTCCTGATTTAAAAAAAAAAAAAAAAAAATTTACCCTAGAACTAGTTTAATTTAAGGTTAAACTCTAACCCGGGGCTAAACTCCCTTGCCCCGACTTTTACATGCGGGCCAAGCCGAATGTGCAAGTCAAATGAAAGTCGTGTGTGCAGCTGCAGATTTCGGTATGTGTGATCCGTTCCCGTGCGCCGCTGACGAAGTCTGCGTGAAATCTAACGGGACATGCCTCGATGCCGGGACAGCCTTAGTAGGATAGGTAATTACAATGCAAGGTAAACAATGAAGTATTCATGATTATTCATCACCCTCTGTTTTCCTGCGATCAAAACACACCTAGTTTTACGAACGTCGGCAGTGATCAAACTGAACATGGTACTTAACTGATTGGCCTCCTTTCTGTGCTATGGTCTCATTTGATTTTCTGTCTTGACACGTGATTGTTTTTCAGAAAATGTACAAAACAAAGGACAGATAAACACGTGAAGATGGTCCAATGTCAACCTCATACGTCAAGGCCACGCGTTGTTCCATTGTACAGACTATGGTCGCGTGGGCCTGAAGATTCACTAAGTTTGTAGCCCTGAATCTTAACATGCCTAAGAAAAGTGGGCTTTTGGCTAATCCTACAGTTTGTGACACTGCATGTCAATCCTACAGACATTTTGTGACACTGCATGTCAATCCTACAGACATTTTGTGACACTGCATGTCAATCCTACAGACATTTTGTGACACTGCATGTCAATCCTACAGACATTTTGTGACACTGCATGTGAATCCTACAGACATTTTGTGACACTGCATGTCAATCCTACAGACATTTTGTGACACTGCATGTGAATCCTACAGACATTTTGTGACACTGCATGTGAATCCTACAGACATTTTGTGACACTGCATGTCAATCCTACAGACATTTTGTGACACTGCATGTCAATCCTACAGACATTTTGTGACACTGCATGTCAATCTTACAGACATTTTGTGACACTGCATGTGAATCCTACAGACATTTTGTGACACTGCATGTCAACCCCACAGACAGTTTGTGACACTGCATGTGAATCCCACAGACAGTTTGTGAAACTGCATGCGAATCCTACAGACATCTTGTCCGTGACACTAAATGTGAAGGTCAATTTCATTACAGGTGGCCCCCTTTGTTCCTCACCCCACCCCACCCCACCCCTCCCCCTCCACGCCACCCCCACCCCACCCCACCAAAATCAGAGTACATTGTATTAGAAAAAGATGCACGTGAATCTGACCCTTAAGCTTGGACTGTTTGTGCGTATGTGTATGCTGATGTTTTAGGGCAAAGATTTAACTCTGCTGTTACGTAGACAAAAAGAGGAAAACAGTGATAAAAACATACTTCACAGCTTTTAATTTATGTGTTCTGTTGTTGTTGTTTTTTCTGTTTTTGTGTTAGGTCGGTGCGTAAGAATGGATCATCGACCGTGCCATGAAGATAAGCAGGTAAGCATATTGCTTTACAAGACACATGCGAGTAGATAACATCGACTTATAACTTGTATTTCGACATGTTTCTGTCCTCAGGGAGAAGCGAGTGGCTATGTCCACATAAGAATCCAGTACTGTGTTGACCCTTGTATGTATGGTATGTCCTCGCATTCCATGCAAAACTGGCCGGCCATTGTTTCTGTGAGGACATGATCATGTCACATGTTCTATCGAAAATGATTCGGTCTACGATTGACAGTTTTCCCAAATCGGTGCCCCCCCCCCCCCCCCCCATTACGGAAAATACACCACACGAGTTTGTAAATTTCGACAGCACACACACACACACACACACACACACACACACACACACACACACACACACACACACACACACCTGCGAGTTTTAACGAGCAGTTTTTTTTTCGGTCAAAGTCAGCAAACGAGTGTGGTGTAATTTACGTAATCGTCGGCACCGATTTTGAAAAATTATTTATACCACGTTTCGTACCAGCATTTCTTTGATTTGAAAGCTGATGGCGATGCAAAATGCAGATTCTTTGACTGAGGTGCCTTACTTGGCGTTGTCCCTAGGCTTGGAGAAGCCTCCGTTTGAGCAAAGAACTGGAACTAGGCTTACGATTGTTACAAACACGACCCACTGTGAATAAACCTCAGCAAAGATCAACAACGTCAAGTGACTGGCAAAGCTCCTTCGTCCCCTTTCCCGTACGAAGTCCTGTCATGACGTAAATTATTACTGAGTGACTTTTCGCCTCATGACGTCAATCTTTTAGCCAGAAGGGGTCCATGGAACATCGCTAGCGGTAGTGCAAGTGCACTCTTTAGTTACATCGTTAATTCACGTGTGATTGTAAAGGGTACAATGTTAAACCACGCGTGGTGAATTACGGAGTACATGACCTGTACGCGTGGTATCAAATCCGAGAACACAGGCATGGGAACTTGGTTTTGTGAGTAGCTTGACTTTTTTGTGGATTCTGAACGAGTTGGGGGATGTGAGTTCGAATCTCAATGATGCCAGCACATGTACAGCGTTTACTTTTTGATACGAGTTACAGACTGCTTGCACGTGTGTTTGTCTTTAACCTGAAACTGTTTTTCATAATTTCAACAGATGGATCTTTTGAAACGGACCGTTGATGATCAGAAGACCCGAAGTTTAACGACCTTAACGAATTCTCTACGTCACAACAGGCAGAACGTACGATATGAACGATGCCTGTTTTAGATGCTTTCCCTCTTGCTGTCCCATGTCGTCTCTACTTCTTTTCCTGTTGCTGACTGTTGCCAGTTTGTCTGTTTAGATTTTTTTTTTTTTTTTAGAAAAGACAATGTCATTTGCAAACTGGAGAAAATTTTGCCTGACTTACTGTGCGTTGAAAGTAAACTTACGACAGCATTCTGTACATGTTTCCTCCAGCTAAAAGCTAAATGTATTTAATGTACCAAAATGAAAAATATGCGTACGTGAATCTGGAAATATCTACATACTTGATTGCCCTTGCTAAAAATATAACAATATGCGTACGTGAATCTGGAAATATCTACATACTTGTTTGCCCTTGCTAAAAATATAACAATATGCGTACGTGAATCTGGAAATATCTACATACTTGTTTGCCCTTGCTTAAAATATAACAATATGCGTACGTGAATCTGGAAATATTTACATACTTGTTTGCCCTTGCTAAAAATATAACAATATGCGTACGTGAATCTGAAAAATTTTCCATGCTTGTTTGTTTTTGCTAAAAAATATCTATAGACAAGAAAAACAGGCTGCTATTTGCAGTTACTGTTTGCCTGACTAAAAAACGACTGCATAAAAAATTGTACTGTTTTCTTCTTTGTATCTTTCCTGTCGCGTAGTAAAAGCATTGAAAAAAATTGGAGTATTGTGGGGGTTTTGTTTGCATTTGTTTTTGGTGTGTGTGTGTGTGTGTGTGTGTGTGTGTGTGTGTGTGTGTGTGTGTGTGTGTGTGTGTGTGTGTGTGTGTGTGTTGGGGGGGGGACGTTTTTTACTTTTTGTCATTGCCTGTTAAAAAAAATGCTTATAAAGAGAAAAATTGGCGACACACACACACACACACACACACACACACACACACACACACACACACACACACACACACACACACGCACACACACAACGAGAGAGAGAGAGAGAGAGAGAGCACTGTAAAGCACATTAGAAAATCAAGCAATAAAACCTAACATACTGGCTCGTAGACACAACAGCACCTAGTCAACAATTCCCAACAAAATCAGAGTAATAGTAATAGCTAGACCATCAGTTCAAATTTATACAAGCTGTACTGTCGGATACCTAGTCATGTCAGCGCTCACTCCCCAAAGGTTAAATCAACTTCATACTGCAACTTCAAATACTAATACATGCTAGGTTATGGAGACTGCTATAAAAAAAAATGTAGTACAACCAGTATTGCAACACCCTGATATATGCCATCAGAAGCGTAAAGTGCTCCACACACACACACACACACACACACACACACACACACACACACACACACACACACACACACACGCACGCACGCACGCGTGAATCACACGCATTTACTCACACGCCGGACATAAACACACACTAGTAGTTTCGGTAGAGGTTGGTAATTATGCAGTCAGGGATAGAGTGTTGGACTTTCAATGCTCGGATCGTGAGTTCGAATCCCGGTCGGAGCCAAACATTTGTGTTGTCCTTTTCTCGTTGCCCCGTCTTTGGGACTGATCACCCATACGTAGTGGAAAAGGACGTTAAACTCCCAAACACCCTCCCATCCCACAATATGCCATCACTTACCGCAGAGCAGTACACTTAGCATGATGATGTACGATGCAGCGGTAATCACGAAACAGTTTGGTATCTTCATCTTGTGCCGCTTGGGATGATGTTAGCGGGTTTGCTCTGTGCTGGACGCAGCTGGCGTCCTCTCTTGTTCTTCCAGCTACTCAAGTTTCTAGGCGAGAATTCAATTCAATTTAATTCAAACGACTTTATTGTGTCCATTAAGAACAAATTTGTTTTTTGTTCAGGGGCATGTAAAATTTAATAAAATAAAGGGTTAATATTTCAAGGCAGCTTCACGATGTATAACTAATATAAGACGAGCAAACTAAAAGTGATAAGAAAGGACACAATGCATAAAATTGATTCACCACTAATTACCAACTAACTAAACTGAGCTTATAATACTGGTGGTTAAAATAGAAATTACGGTAACTAAATACACTCACATTCCAATACTATCTACATACCACTTACACCACCACCCTCCCCTCCCCCTCCTTCATCACATGTCACACGCACGCACGCTCGCACGCACGCACGCACTCACGCACACACACACACACACACACACACACACGCACACACACACACACACACACACACACACACACACACACACACACACACACACACACACACACACACACACACACACACACACACACACACACACACGCACGCACACACACACACACACACACACACACACACACACACACACACACACACACACACACACACACACACACACACACACACGGAATAATATAAGATAAGAGATAAGATAAGATATCACTTTATTCGTCCCTCGAAGGGAAATTGCACTGTCTGCTCAGACAAAACTGACAACAAAAATCATTACAATTACTAGCTATTTCACTGTATACATTACCCACAGTGGTCCTGACTCCTTGGTCTGTAGCACGGATCGCAGAATTCTGAAGAAGAACTTGAAAACAAGAAAAAAAGGGAAAGGAGGGACTGAGAGAGAATATATTAAACAACAACAACAAAAAAAAACAACCCTTTTGAAAAGAAGAGAGATCGCGAGAGAGAGAGAGAGAGAGAGAGAGAAAGAGAGAGAGAGAGAGAGAGGGTGGGTGTGTGTGTGAGGGGGGGGCTGTTTGGGGGCTTAACGTCCTTTTCCACCTCATAGGGTGATATCAAAGACGGGGCAACGATGAAAAAGCCAGCACAAATATTTGGCCCCAGCCGGGATCAAACTCACGAACCGAGCATTAGAAGTCCAACTCTCTACCACTCGACCATCCCGGCTCCCCGAGAGAGAGAGAGAGAGAGAGGAAACGAAAGACAGAACAACGAAGAATGAAAACTACTGCTATGACCTGCGACTTTACATTGTGATAAGTTCTGGATCACGTCTGTCACATACATTCATCTATCGACTGTTTTTGTCATCGCCGCAGATGGAGATTGTAGTGACAAGAACTTCAGTTACAGTATATCAAATTACGCGTGATGTTTCTGTGCGTTATTATTTATTTATCTTTATAATATCTTTCAAATGAGTAACTGAGCTGTACGTGACATTGTGTTATTCGCAACTAATGATAAAGGTAAAGATATAGATAACTTTATTTCTCTCATGGTTGAGACTTTTTGTTGTTGTTGTTGTTTGTTTTTTTGTTCAGGCTGTAACAAACACAAGCATAAATAATTTAACTAGACACACATCTTGTCGCATCAGGGGTGTAACTGCTATACTGATACATAAAATCCGAGAACTCAGTAACAAACAAAATCAAGCAGTCAATCAATCGATAATGTCATATATATATAGAGTTTTCACAGTGAGGTGCCCCCGATTACGTAAATACACCACACGAGTTTGTTGAATTCGACCGTAACACTGCGAGTTTTAATATATATATATATATATATATATATATATATATATATATAGAGAGAGAGAGAGAGAGAGAGAGAGAGAGAGAGAGAGAGAGAGAGAGAGAGAGAGAGAGAGAGAGAGGCATATATATATAATTATTCACAACACGCGCAACACTAATGGTGAACCACAACAACAACAACAACATCATCAACAACAACAACAACTTTGGGATATTATTTTGTTCAGTCAGAAAAGCATTCCAATGTACTTTATTCAGACTGAGTTACTGACTGACTGTGTGCAAATATTTTATCGTTTGGAAAAGAGTACTGTTATTTGTGGCAAGTACTTACGATTTCATGACAAGGGAAGCAACACAGGGTAGAAAATTCTGTCTGCGCAAGGGCAGCAACTCATGCAAGAATACCATTTTCACGACCCGCCGAAAAGGTACTGCACTCTGGAGTCTAACTGCTTACTTAGACAGGACTGGTTAGCTCCCTTCCAACGCGATTGCAAGGACAACATAATGATTAGCAAACTTTTCCAACACTAAAACTTTAATGACTGCATCCTGAACATAGTCTTTAAACTAAAATAAAATTCTATATGCCGGGCCAGTTATTCGTGTAACACACACACACACACACACACACACACACACACACACACACACACACACACACACACACACACACACTTGAGAATGGATGATAGAAAGACTGAAATTAATCAGGGTGATCTCTCCAACACACATGATTGTGTACCATGATGCACACCCTATTTCTCCCAAACTGCACCGTGATCACGCTACCGCATTGAAGTTTTTGCTGCGCTCTACATATGGCCAGTCATCATCATCATCATCGTCGTCGTCGTCGTCGTCGTGCAGGTTCACACCCAAGCAAGTTAGGCCAAAAGACAAATGACAGAAGGGCAGACCATCTGGAGAAGTTGAGGACAGACATCAAAGGACCCCAGTTTTCTTAAACAGTACAGACGTCTGTGTGCTTTCTTGAAAATAGCATCGGTGTTCTGCTTCCAGCTCAAGGTGTTATCCAGCACAACCCCTAGGTACTCTGGGGCAAAGAGTTTTTCCTGCTCGTATGTGGCACTGTTCATTCGGGCCGATCGTCGGGGGTTCTCTCCCGGTACTCCGGCTTCCTCCCCATCTGCTTTGGAAATGTTCAGTCCACCAAATTTGAAAAAAAAATGCAATTCTAAAATCCGAAATTTAATTAGCTGAGCGGATCCTTCGCACCACGTGATTGTAATGTGTTTATGCCGAGTGTGTGAGAGAATGCGTGTGATTCACGTGAGCGTGCGTGTTGGGTTCAGTTCGCGGCGCGGCGCTTTGAGCCGATTCACGAAATTGGGTAAAGCGCCTATACAATACTCATTATTATTATTATTATTATTATACTTATACGTCTTCACTCGTTCGACTTCTGCCCCTAGGGATAGGTGTAAGTTAGTCATGGTCTCCCCTCTCCTGAAATCGAGGGTCATGCAGGATGTGACTTCCCCGATCACTCATGGGTTACCCGAACTAGGTGTAACTCTGTTCTTCCTGAAGCCGATCACCATGGGATCTCTGTCCTAGGAAAAACGCCACACGCGCCCCACTCCATCTCTCAGTAATAACTTACAAATTCACAACTTTCCTGGCCTTGAATGTCGGAGACTACTGGGCGACATGATAGAAACATACAAAATTAGCCATGAACAGAGTAACATAATGTAGGGTAGAGTAGAACAGAGTAACATACTACACCACATCCCACAAACTGCAACACACACACACACACACACACACACACACACACACACACACACACACACACACACACACACACTCAATCTACCCCTCTCCATGTCAATTTTCTTATCTCTAGGCCTTGTATTACTTTTTGGGTTTGATTTGCTTGTTTGTCTGCTTGATGGTCCGTTGTTTTTTCTTGTGTATGTTTCATTCTCTTACTGTTGATTGCACTACATCCTCTACCGTTGTTAAATAAGCATTAAAGTCTCTCTCTCTCTCTCTCTCTCTCTCTCTCTCTCGTCAAAACAGACTCGATACCAAAATGTTGTTCTAGATGACATGTTTAATAGCGCTTTTCCGTTTTAAAAAAAAATGGTAATTACATAATTATGCATGATTAGCCGAGAATCCAACGGCTGTCCCTTACCTGCGCGGCGCAAACCCACAACTAACTAACTAACTAACTAACCAGCAGATGTCAAGGGCTACATTCTGTCAATCATCTGTTAACAGGGGCGCCGGAAGATGTTGGGGGGAGGGGGGGGGCAGAATCTCAGAGGGGGGAAACGCCAGAGCCAGTGAAAGGAAGGAAGTTGCCTGGAGAAAGTGAAAAGCGGGGGGGGGGGGGGGGGGAGTGATTATCAGACGACTTTCTGCCAAGTCGTTTTGATATTTCATGCAACGGCTAAACTGAGTTCTCTGCTGGGTGGGATGAGAGAGAGAGAGAGAGAGCAGGAAGAGGGGTAGGGGGAGAGGGGGTAGGGGAAGGGGGGGGGCAAGACCATGGCTTTGCCCCCCCCTCTTGCCATAGTCACCTGATTTTCCAGGGGGGGCAAAAAGATACTCTTGCCCCCCCCTGCCCCCCCCCCCCCCCCCCGGTTCCGGCGCCCCTGGTTAACCTTTACCGTATACATCATGATTACACGAATTTGAGACTTTGGATTCCCAGGCACACAGTATAACTTACATAGGGAAATGCAGAAAAATATCCACTTGTGCGAATCTATATATTACTTTGTCACGTTTCAAAGTATAACCTGTTAAGGCCGCGATCCACGATCAGACAGTGCGGGACCGCAGTGCGGCATCTCATGAGTTTCTATGGCAACCAGCAGATTCTTGACGTCACTATCAAACAGTGCGGGTCAGCGGGATGCGGGCTAGGATTCAGCCGGCGCTACTTTCTAGCCCGCACTGCGGGACGGGTGCCATCAGACAGCCAATCAAATCGCGAGCTTCGCGCACACGCCCTTTGGCTACGCGACACAGATGCAAATCTGGAGGAAAACGCTATATATTTCTCTTACACATAACGCTGCAGATGACACCCTAGAAATGCTTTAAAATTCACCAAAAAAATTCACAAAAATCAGGCAGCCATAGACTCATGCGTAGAGGAAATTTAAACAAATTCCAATATTCCGTTTTTTGGCAATGTTGGCAGCGACCACATACCCCCCCATTCCACGGTCGTCTGCTGGCTCCTGTGCCAGCCGCGCATGAATACAAATAGTCCACAAGCCAGCCTCATTTTTTTCCTAATTTTACTATTACCTGGCATGAAACTTGTTTACAAAGCCAACAAAAAGCACCAGATTGCCATATTTTACTATGCACACAAATTTTAAAAGGGGCAAAGATTTTATACTATATTTAGCCGAGTTCTTACTACATGCCCCGAAAGCTAATACTGTCGCGTAGCCTGTTCACCCTTGATCCCAACAAAAGATGGCCGACCTTTCTCGAGAGCAGACGTCCGCGCTCATCGAACTGTATCATAATTATACTGTTTTGTGGGACAGTACCCTAAAACAGTACAAGGATCAGGAAGTCCGGAACAAGGCACTGGAGTGCATGCAGTCCGAGACTGTCCGCCGGTCACGCACTGCGGGATACGTGGAGCGCTACATCCCGTCACACATCCGATCCCGCACTGTCTGATCGTAGATCGCGGGCCGATCAGTAAGGCCGCGATCCACGATCAGACAGTGCGGGACCGCAGTGAGGGACGGACGGCTGCGGGATCAGATGTCTGACGGGATGTAGCGCTCCACGTATCCCGCAGTGTGTGACCGGCGGACGGTCTGCCACCGGAGAAAGGTCGGCCATCTTTTGTTGGGGTCAAGGGTGAAAAGGGCCTGTGCGCGAAGCTCGCAATTTGATTGGCTGTCTGATGGCACCCGTCCCGCAGTGCGGGATAGAAAGTAGCGCCGGCTGAACCCTATCCCGCATCCCGCACTGTCTGATAGTGACGTCAAGAATCTGCTGGTTGCCACAGGAACTCATCAGATCCCGCACTGCGGTCCCGCACTGTCTGATCGTGGATCGCGGCCTTTAATATTTTGCAGTGTGAAAATGCAAGGGCGTCTGCAACTTACTTTGTCAAGCTTCCAAGTATAACCTATAAGTACCTCGCAGAGTAAATGAGTATATATCATCAAGAATTCAAGAGCAACGTAAAACATAGGGTAAATGTTTAGGAATGACTTTGGACTTTGTTTGTTGCATTGCTTTGATTTCATGTTTGACTTGTACGTAGTTCGAACTCTCCTCGAGGAATACCTCAAGTGTTAAAACAGAAGTGTGAAAAATGAGAGAGTAATGAGCAAAAACGTAGAAGTTTTGAGTGTTTTATACCACTCTACCACTATTACAAGTCATGGTTTAAAATCCATAATTTACCACACGTGGAATAACATTGTACCCATGACAACCACACGTGAATTATAACTGTACATAAAGAATGGACACTGATGTATTACCCCTAGCAGTGTTCCATCAGTGTGTTCTGGTGAAAGGATTTGCGTCACGATATGAGGCGAAAAGCGACTAAAGAAAAATTTACGTCACGACATGACGTGGTTCGACTTCATACGGGAATGGGGACGAAGGAGCTTTGCCAGTCGCTTAACGTGGAATTGTTGATCTTTCGCTGCGTTTTATCCACGATCGGTCGTGTCTCTAACAAGCGTAAGCCTAGTTCTAGTTCTCTACTAAGACGGAGGCTTCGAAACGGACCTGCTGACTTCTCAAAGCCTATGGACAAAGCGAAGTGAAGCACCTCAGTCAGAGACAGAGATGCGTGAAAGCATTTGGATTGCCGATGTCAGCTTTCAAATCAAAGAAATGCAGGTAGGGACGTGGTATAAATAATTTTCCCAATTCGGTGCCCCCGATTACGTAAAATACACCACACTCGTTTGTTGATTTCGACCGTAAAACTGCTCGTTAAAACTCGCAGTTTTACGGTCGAAATCAACAAACTCGTGTGGGGTATTTTCCGTAATCGGGGGCACCTCATTGTGAAAACTCTGTTTACATCCGGCTCGTACGGTGAAGGTTAAACACACACACACACACACACACACACACACACACACACACACACACACACACACACACACACACACCGTGAACGAGTACCTGCTAGTGACCACGACGCGGATTTCGTGACGTCATTGTGTGTGCAAGCGTCAGGAGAAACGCCATTCAGATTGTATTACTTCATTTTACCGAACATTGCTACTGAGCAAATCACACACTTTGCACTAATGTGGACTTTTAGTGTGTGTTTTTCCTATGCATATAGCATCTTTTCCAACCAAAACAAATTCTACAGGAATTAGTGTGAACTTTGGCTCTATTTTCGCTTAGTGGGACTAAATAGATTATCACTCTAGTAGTAAAACACGACTATCTTGGGGCAAAACAGAATCGAAGGGGGGGGGGAGGGGTAAGGGGGGGGGGGGTACATATTAGAAACATAAATGTTTCAAACACTACGAATCACAAAGCATCCTAAACACACAGGCACAGCTACATTGTCACACACGTGAATAAAACAAAAATAAATATACAGCAAGAACTAGCGCAGTGTTCCGGAAGTCTGTTGTGACCCTGTGCTGAAACAAATTTAAAAAGGGTTTCAAAGCAGATTTGAAGTTGACCAAGGCCTCTGAGGGCCTGATCTCAGATTCTAAGACACACATCAGCTGGCTGTAACGATACAGTGATATCTTCAACCAAAGACACACGTCACGCCATCCAAGACACACACACACAGCAGTTGGTTGTGACAGCGCACTCGTTCGGTTCGATATGGTTGGGTGGGTGGGTGTTCGGGGGTTTAACGTCCTTTCCCACCACATACGGTTCGGTATGGTGAGTCACTCATCATATTCCTCAACACACACAGCAGGTATAGCTGTGGTACAGTGATATCCTCAGAGAGCGTGTATGCTGTCTGATAGCCTGAACCTGAAGCACACATTACCCTTCTAAAACCACAAAGCAGTACAGACGTTTAGTTCGAGATCCTCAAACGAATCACTCGTTAAAATACTCAAAATACACATCAGATGGTTGTGACAACAAGGAGATACCACCACCACGCAGCAGTTGATTGTGACAGTTCAATATGCTCAATCCAAACAACGGAAACAACAACAACAACCAAAATCAAGGAGGAACGGCCCCGTCCTACAAAGTTGTTTCTCCAAACGTCATATTATTTTGTCTGTTTTGTTATGTTGTTTCCATAGTAATGGAAACAACATAATAGGACGGGCTAAAATTTCCACGTTCATAGGCAAGCATCTGTGGTACAAACGCACGTCACTGCCGATCTCCCGCAGAGACGATTATGCAAGTGTAACTCTGACAATGACGTAAGAAAACCTGCGTCATCGATGCTGGCATGTATGCTGTTCCGAACGCGCTTCTTCTCCTCACTGAGTGCCGTCTGTGCGGATGTGCGTGTGTGTGTGCGTGTGTGAATTGTGTCCAGGCCCGTTTCTTCGAAAATACTCAACCGAATGGCTTCAAATTTGGGGTATCCAAATTTATCAAAATGTTACATTAGACGATTCAAGCGTGTGATGATTGCTTAAGTGATTTGGGAGTTATCGCCCTTTTGAGACAAGTTGGTTGTCTTTCGTGTACAGGCGTAATATTTATTTAAATCACTCAATTTTTTGGCAGTAGATAGCTTGAATACGGACTCTGAATTGACTCACTACTAGAAAATGGTCGCTCTTATAGTTTTCATGTAAACCGAGCCTGAGTTGACATTGCATGTGAACCCAGTTCAGATGCCTATTTCTCCGAAAATACTGAACCGATCGATTTCAAATTTGGGGTTTCTAAATGAATCAAGATTGTTGAATAGAAGGCCCGATCCAGGTACAATTGCACACATGATTTGCGAGTTATCGCCCTTTTCAGAATAAGTGGCTTTCTGGCGTTTAAAGGCGTAATATTTACCTAAACCACTCCATTTTTTGGACATAGATAGCATGAATACGGACTCTCAACTAAGTGAAGTTTGGAGGTTGTCGCTTTTATACTTTTGGCGTAAGCCGTACCTGATGAAAGTGCTGGTGAACACACTTTAGATCTCAAAATCGCTCCTACTATACATAGATAATGAGCCTGGGGTGCCATAAAAAATATACAAAAAAATTAGAAAAATTCACTGCAGCCGTTATCGTCAGTTGACTCGAAAATTTGTACTCACAGCACATTTCCTCTGCAAGCCACACGCCTCACAAACATCGAAGAAGAGACGCACGCGCACTGACGTAAAGTAAGTGCGTCATGTTTGATTGACGTGATGCTGTTTTTTCTTGGGGGTGTCTCGCCACTTTCTTTCGGAATTCCTCTGTTTGGAGACGTGGTGTTGTATTTTACTTATGCTATGTCGCCATCATCGTGCACTCGCAGAGATGATACGGGATACAACAGACTACAACTCCAATACTTTATGAACAGAATATGCGCGGAGAACAAATTCATGAAAGAAGAAGAATCCAGAACGCTGTGCAGGGGGGCTGCTTACGTCAGATCTAGAACATTCCTCAACTTACTGGAAGGCTCGAAATCTCTCCAAGGTGACGTAATCTACTGACGTTACTGCACCAGCATGTTCTGGGATGGTCTAGAAATTATTTTGCATCGAAATGCAGTATCTTTTCGCAAGAGTCTCTACAACTTGACATGTGGAAAGCGGGAATTTCAGTGGGTTTCGTTTTTGCCACTGACTCACACTCAGAAGCATAATGCAAAGATCTTGGAAACATAAAGATAGTTCACTTACCTCCCTTTGAGGGACAACGCGTAAGAGTTGTCTGCGCGCATTAGCGCGCATCCCGCAGATCTACGCAGTTGTTTGACCCAACCCTACACTAGCCGCCGTAAAACATTTTAAGAAAATAAACAAAAACGAAGATGTCAGCGACTGCCAGGTGGTCTCCCCCCATATATTTCGCATGTGTTTTAGGCCTATGGAAAACATAAGTACTCTCAAAGTTCCGGAGGACGAAAGAAAGATCTAGTTTGGCTTTCACTGCTGTACGTAGGCTACGCAGTGCATTTCGTTCGATGTGTTCAAGTAAAACTAGTACGGAACACAGAAAGATCGAATGTGCGAGAGATCCAAAGATGGACGCATCCGCTGAATACTTCCTGCTAACTCAGCATTAATCATATCTGCGACCGACGATCCAGCAGATTCTATGTTGTGATATGGTTTTACAATGGTTAGAACGAAGTTCAGCCGGATGATTTTGTTCTCTGTGTGTGTGTGTGTGTGTGTGTGTGTGTGTGTGTGTGTGTGTTCTGAATTTAGATGCAGGTAGACGCTAGCACAATTTAAGTCACCGTGATTTGTAAAGTTGTCAGGGAAAAAAATTACGCTGTATCTGCGTCAGCCGCGTGTGTTTACTGTTAGTTTACACTGCATGCACACGTACCACTTGAGGTCTTTTTTTTTTTTTTTCTTTTTTTGGACAAGAAAGCGAAAAAAAAATGTTTGTTTTTCAACAGGAATACCAAAAGAAGTATTTCCCCGTTTATATTTGTCTGTTATTTGAACAATTCGGCGCAGAACACAATTGCATGCTTTTGTGATCGCTTTCCACTTTCCGCCATGCTGTCACTATAGGGGCCAGATCTAGGATGCGCGCTAATGCGGGCAGACAACTCTTCGCGTTGTCCCGCTATATGTCTCTCTTACGACACTCTCTGGAGCACAGAGTCTTTCAGTGGAAAGTACCTCTGTGCACAGTGGGGAAATGGCGCTCACTGCGCTACCGTGACGGGCCTAAATTGTCTCGGTGCTCTCAAACACAAGGTCGCGCACTATGTCATCCTTGACCAGCTTTGAACCCAGAGGGATCCTCAGTGGCGCAAGTGATTAGCAGGCTGTCTTCAGAGTGAAAGTAGGCGTGTTTCTGAATCAGAGACATACATAACCTGTCTCTGTCTGAATGGACAGATCTATTATTACATTCAGTCCTAGAGCACGGGTGTGTATGCTTTTGTAATCGTCTCTTATTCCACCACAAGGCAGGTACGTGATCGTCTGCACCGTGCAATAATACTTGCCTGTAGAGTGCAACACCCTTGCCTGTCAGAGTGCAACCCCCTTGCCGTTTACTCACATCCTGTTGGATCAGTCTACCACGTAAACAGTGCCATCAAAGCGCAACAATAATTGTCCGCTGGCAAAGATTTTGCCCAAACGAAAAGTGGTCGGATATTCAAGACTTCGTTTCAAATCGAATCATATGACACACAAGTCTCTGCTTTTCTAAAAAAAAAATTCGCCATTTTTAAAAATGGCGCTGGGTGTAAGCAGTCACATTTTCACGCCCCGCCGAAAAGGGACTGCACTCTGGAGTCTAATCTTACGAGGGCAGGAGTGACGCGTCTTTCTGATTCCAAGGTCTTTGCATAATGTGTGTGTGTGTGTGTGTGTGTGTGTGTAGGGGGAGGGGGGGTGTGTGCGTGCGCGCGCAAGCGCGCGTCTAAGGCGAGAGAGAGAGAGAGAGGGTCTCTTCTCCGATACCAGTAAGCAATCGTCTGTCAGTCAGGTCTGCGGGAAGTAACTCTGTCAAAGGGGAACGACTTTATTACAAGAATTCATTCACCCATGTAGAACCTCGCATACGCCAACAAGTTGTGACGTCAACCAGCTAGGCGAGCTCACACGACCTCATGTGTTTGGGTTTTTGCAAGTGCATAGAGGCACGATAAGGGTTTTCAGTACTTTCTTTATGTCAGCATGCTTGATGTCAGAGAGCTTGCGTTCCGGCGTGTGCGCGCGGGCTGCATACATGACACAACGACTACGACTGTGACTGCAGCAGGTCATTGAATGGAAACAACATATTGGGCTGGTGGCCATCTTGTTGTTATTGTTGCCGGTTCTCCCCTCTCCAAGTTCTACCAATGACACTAGATCCTCTACGACCTCGACCGGTTAGCCACGTGACTGGGGGTGGGGCCGGGTGGGGGAAGAAGGGGGAGAGAGAGAGAGAGGCAGAGATAGAGGGTGGGTGGATGGGTGTTTAGGAGTTTAACGTCCTTTTCCACCACAAAAGGGTGATATCAAGGACGGGGCAACGAGAAAAAGGCCAGCACAAATATTTGGCCCCAGCGGCCGGGGTTCGAACTCTCGGCCCAAGCATTGAAAGTCCAACGCTCTACCATTCGGCCACCCTGGCTCCCCAGAGAGAGAGAGAGAGAGAGAGAGAGAGAGAGAGGTCAGTTCAGAACTAAACATTTGCCGTCAGCCTCAGGCAGGTCGTCATACAGAGAGAGAGAGAGAGATGACGTCAATTCCGTGAACTAAACTTTTGACGTCAGCCTCTAGCACTGAGATCGTCTGAGGATAAACATTTGCCGTCAGCCTCAGGCAGGTCGTCATACAGAGAGAGAGAGAGATGACGTCAATTCCGTGAACTGAACTTTTGACGTCAGCCTCTAGCACTGAGATCGTCTGAGGATGCTTGTTCATGTCTTGTGATTTCCCTGTTGGCTTTGTGACTTCTCCGACTGAATTATTTTTCACATGAAATCTGGAAGATCTAGAGGGCTGATGAAATGTCGGAAGCAGTGACAATACTTGCAGATTTTGTCTGTGAACCAAACATTTGACGTCAGCCTCAAGCTGCTCGTCTGTCAGGTGATACTTCTTCATATCTTGTGATTTCCTTGTTGTTTCTGTGACTTCCGTGACTGAATTAATTTTGATATAAAATCTGGAAGATCTAGAGAGCTGATGAAACGTGGACTTAAGTGCCTCGGGTTGTACTTACGAAATTGCAAAATTGGAACTTTTTTGACCAGCGCTTCTCGCAGAAACGTGAAAAAAATGTGTTTATCTAAAAGCTCTGTTATTCTTAATACTAAAGCTATAATAGTGCAGTAGTTCATGTCATATGTGCAGTTGGCATAAGTGACAAAAATACCGGAATGATGAGTAATTTGAAAGAGTCTTTTCATAGATATTTGGCCTTATATGCAAACAACCCCTACCTCGGAAATATTTTTTTTACACAAAACCAGTCAGAGCTACAGAGCTGTAGCACGAATCAAGGCAGTGTGATTGGGTGAACTTCCAAAGTCTAGAAAATGAAGGAATTTGAACAACTTTTTCGAAAAAATTCGTAACATGACCGATTTTTTAAAATTGGCGATAACTGTTCTCAAAATGCGGCAGGCTAAAAATCGTGAAAGGTAGCTCTGGAGAAGGTGAATTCCCATTTTATCTCAAAGTAAAAAGGCCTCCAACGAGGTGGTTTAGGAGATAGTCATCATTACATCCGTCCACACACACACACACACACACACACACACACACACACACACACACACACGTCATTCCCGCCAAAAAGACCGCAGCAGCATAGTGTGCACGTCGAGTGTCTATGACGCAGATTTCGTTACGTCACTGTGTGCGTGAAAGTAAGTATTGTGTGGAGAAACGTCACAGTCTTGTTTTGTATCACTGAAACTTGCTGCTGCGCGTAGCAAAATCTGCCCCGTCTCATAAAGTTGTTTCTCTATAGAGAAACAACTTAAAAAACAACCCCCAACAACAACACCAGCGGCAGCAGAAACAAAAAAAAACAGGCAAAGGCCGTAAAACAGCCAACCGGGCAACACACATGAATTAAGAACACACACACACACACACACACACACACACACACACACACACACACACACACACACACACACACACGCACGCACGCACGCACGCACGCACGCACGCACGCACGCACGCACGCACGCACACACACACACACACACACACACACACACAAACGAACAAGAATTTTCACTTATATCAATATCACATTTTTTTCTACAGATTTCTCGGCACACTCACTATGAGACATGTCACGCTACTCAAAACACGCAGCAGCTGGGTGGTACTATGATATCACCCCCCCCCCCCCCCCACACACACACACACACACAGAGCAAGTGTTGATGTCGATGGTTCAGTGATATGATAGATATCCCTCATCTGGGACACTCACCACACTGCTCCAAACACACAACAGGTGATGAAGCTACAGCCATATATCACTAACTTCCGACACGCGTCACGCTACTCAAACCACGCATCGTCTGGCTGTCATGGTCCAGTGATATCCCCGACCTGAGTGACGCGTTACTCAAATCAAGCGGAGGGTAGGGATGATACTGTGATATCCCCAACTTGAACACACGTCACACCACTCAAAACGCGCAGCAGGTAGTGGTTCAGTGATATCCCCAACTTGAGATATACCTCACACAATTAAAACATGCATCAGGTTGGTCGTTCAGTAATTTTGACGGTTCAGTGATATCCCCAACTTGAGATATACGTCACACTATTAAAACACACATCAAATTGTGATGTTGATAGTCCAGTGATATCCCCAACTTGAGATATTAATACATCACACTATTGTGAACACACATCAAGTAGTGATGTTGACGGTTCAGCGAAATCCCTGATCTAGCTAGCCGCGAAATAGTCTTTATTGCTTGCGCGGCGTTAAGCCCTAAATAACTAACTACCTACCCTGATCTGGCTGAGACACGCATCACATCGCTCAACAGTAATGCGTGATGCGTGTCACTGAGAATGACAGATTCCCTTAACTTGAGACACTCATTGCACTACTCAAAACACGCAGAAGATAGTGGTGGCACTGTGATATCCTCAATCACACGCTTCCCTATCCTCCTGCTTTCTACCACACCACCCGTTTTAGGGTCAGGGCGCCGAAAGACGAAGGGGAACACGTGGTAGAGTTTGTCACAGGGCACGACCCACTTGAAATCCCTGAACGTGAAGCCATCAGCCGTACTGCTGGAGTAGAACGAGGAGCACATGCTGACGTCGTACTCCGTCTCCAGGAAACGCTGCGTGCACGCGGGCACAGGCACATCCCAGAGTTCCCAGCGAGCGGTTGCGAATGGCAGTACGATCTCCCGGTCGACCATGATGTACCTCAGGCTGTCAGCGATGCCCCAGATGTGTCGGTCATCCTCGTCGAAGAAGAAGAGATCCATATAGGGCCAATTCCAGTCTTGGTTGGGGACGGGAGGGGCGTCGGAGAGGAAGAATCTCCACACCCCGTCCCTCTGAGCCCACAAGGTGAAGCCCGGTGTGTTGCCAAGCACGTGACGAACTTCCCGCCAATGGGAGCCGTTGATGACCATGTCCACATCCACGTCCCATGGGATCATCCCGTGGTGGCGATGCGCCCCTAGCAGCGTCCCTCCGACCAGAAAATAAGTCCACTTGTTTTCTCTACAAGCGCGTAGGAATACATCCACGGTGAACAAAAGTCTCGCCCGCGCATCCGGATGAATAGGTCGGAAGGGTTCCAGGGTCTTCAGGTCTTCAGCGGACTTTAGGTCGTGGGCGGACCTCGCTCTAAGTCTCTCCACTTCCATGAAAAACTCGGAACTCGTCGGCTGGCGGAATTTGCCGATCTCTGACAGGTTGACGGAGGGAGAGGCGAGACTGAGCCCAGTGTTGCTGTGGTGAAGCGGGTCGTCGATCGGCAGGTTCTGGTAAGGCTTGAAATAGACGTTGATGAGGTCCATGCTGCTATGGACACGCCAATGGTGGGGGAGGAAGCGGTAGAGCACCACGTTCCGGGAGGTTCTCACGAGCAGCAGGGGGATCACCAGCAGCAGGAGGACGGCCAGGTACTTGGCAACACACAGGACGTTCAGCCGCCTCAGGCGCCATTTCAAGAATTGTACTACGCTCTCCATGTTGATTGCCACGTAGTCCAGCATCTGATCTGCACACACAGAGATGATGATGATGATGATGATGATTATTACACAAGGATTGAGATATAGGTTCACGAGAACCTGTCTGACAATCTGTCCTTGCTAAACTACAACAACATAAGATTATAAAAACACGAACGGGAAAGAGACAAAAAGCTAAATCAAAACACAAAACAAGCATATATATGCATGTAACACACACACACACACACACACACACACACACACACACACACACACACACACACACACACACACACACACACATAAATAATACGAGCGTGCGCGTACACATGTGCAGCTGCGCACAGATCAAATTGCATATATACACGTGATGTATATATCCTCTATGACTGGTCATTTTGAGGGAGATAAGCCTGTACCGTAGTACATAAAAAGGCAATACTGGGAGGATGTATCCTTTCTCTTGAAAGTGTTTAAAAACTTCTTTCTTGAACATCTTGCGTGAATCAATTGATTTTATGGTATTTGGAAGCCTGTTCCACAAAGAAGCACCCGAGAAAGAGCAGCTGTTTCTAAAGAGATCAAAAGAGGTCAGTTTAGGACGCTGTACATCGTATTTCTAACGTCATGCAAGCGACCTACTCAAGACTAAGTCAGGATCTGAACAGACAGGTATGATTTAACGAGTAAGCAGCTAAAAAGTTTCTCAAGTCGATCAGGGGAGCCGGGGTGGTCGAATGGTAGAGCGCTGGACTTCTAACGCTCGGTTAGTGAGTTCGAATCCCGGCTGGGGCCAAATATTTCTGCTGGCTTTTTCATCGTTGCCCCGTCTTTGATATCACCCTATGTGGTGGAAAAGGACGTTAAACCCCAAAACACTCACCCACCCTCTCGAGGCGATCAAACAATTGACGACTCAACTCGGCAAGATCCAAGGCAACAGCCTCGCCCATTTACTCCGCAGTGTATTGATAAAACACAATACGTCCATGGCGGTTTTTTTTTTTTTTTTTTTGGGGGGGGGGGGGGGGGCGAAAAAGGGGTGTTTTCAAGATGAAAGAGATTTCCGTAATGACCTTTTTCCTTAAATGACGTCACTGCTTTCTTTCCATGTTTCATTCGTGTGAAACTACACATGTATCCCTCGTTGCAATGTCTGGCAAAAAAATTACCAGACCACGCTATGTGTTGTGCTCAACATTGCCGCGGGACGCGATTGGCTAAATTCTGGCGGAGCGACCCTTTTTGATTGACAGGAGTGAAGTCGTCAATTCGGGTAAGCTATACACTGCAGACGACAGAAGTCGTGCCCAAAGCGACCCAAATATACAGGGCAAGCTATACTTGATTCACAATGTTGCTTTTCGGCGTAAAAAAAAAAAATTCACGCTCTTTCCGGACGAACGGCCACATATGCGGACCAACAACCAACATCGGTTTCAGACGAACAGCTGCATAATTATGGGGATCGTGATTTTGTTTGTACAACATGACTCACAACAAAGATATTTAAGTTTTGAAAGTTGAAATTTCAGCAATAGCTGCATAGATATGTTAGTAAACTACCTTGAAACTTTCAAGTCTGTATCTTGTTTTGTTAATTTTTTTTATGATTTGTTTTTTCCTGAACCTCACAACTCGGCCCGTCTACAGGAGATGGCTGAGGAAAAACCGGCCCGTTTTGAATGTTTACCGGGCTATTTCCAAGTTAACGAAGCAAATTCATTTTTTTGAACAATAGGCAGATTTAGTAGGACTTCGTAAGGAGGACTTCGCTGAGCAGCGTAACCCATTTACATGTAAATTAGGCTCACGCGGCAGAGGCCGCGAGCAGCTAACGCGCTGCGATTGGCTAATGGCACCCGTAACGTGCCTAATTTACATGCAAATGGGTTACGCTGCTCAACGAAGTCCTCCGTACGAAGTCCTACTAAATCTGCCTAGTTTCGCTTGTGAGCGTGCCTTTTTTTAAAACAAATACTCTTTCTTGATGGTAAGTACAGCTGTCAATGCGATATAATGCTGTTTACATTTTGCGCGAGCGGTCGGACATCCAAATTGTACGACTGTTGTACCAACAGTCTCGCTGGTTGTTTTAGCCGTGTCAGTGACGACGATTCTGTTGCCCCCCCCCCCCCCCCCACACACACACACACACACACAATTCTTCATTCACGTTGCGCTCCCGTATCTGTACAATACATTATATCTCTAGATTTAGTGTAGGCAACTTCGAACAATGGTCGTTGTAGCCAACAATTTCTACCGCTGCTAAATACAATATCAATGTCATTTGTCTCTCCCACATAATTATATAACATGCCAGCCAAAATGTAAGTTTGCCGAAGGCACAGACACCCCCCCCCCCCCCACACACACACACACGATGCTATAATTACGCAGCTGAGGAATACAGTTTCAAGCAGACCAATCACAGATAGGTGCACCCACTAATTTGGCCTCTAAAAAAATTCCTAGTGTGCGGGTGGGGTGGGTGGGTGTTTGCGAGTTTAACGTCCTTCTCCTTTTCCACCACGTAAGGGTGATATCAAAGACGGGGCAACGAGAAAGAGGCCAGCACAAATAGTAGGCCCCAGCCGGGTCCTGGTGTGCCAATACGAGCACGTAAAACATAAGCCGATTATTATGGCTTCATGTTACACTTTGAAAACTATCCTACGAAATATATAATTATCAACTACTGCCGTGAAATGCCGGAATAATTATAGCCAATACAAAAGCTGGGTAACAAAGATTTGCAAAGAACTGTCCTGCCTACCTTCTGGCGACTGGCGGTGAGAACTGTCTTGCAGTGTAGTTCTATCGAGCTACAGTGTTACGGATGAGGCTATAGATGCGGAGTGCGATCGATACGTATAGAACTTCTTGTGTTGGGGCGGTCGGTGGTCTAGTAGTTAAGAGACTTGTCACCAATGCGAGAGGTCAGGGGTTCGAGTCCCACTCGGGACACAGAATTTTTCCTTCTCGTATGTGGCACCGTTCATTCGGGCCGATCGTCGGGGGTTCTCTCCGGGTACTCCGGCTTCCTCCCCCTCTGCTTTGAAAATGTTCAGCCCACCAAATTTGAAAAATAAATGCAATTCTAAATTCCTAAAATAAATAGCCGAGCTGACCCTTCGCACCACGTGATTGTAATGTGTTTATGTCCAGCGTGTAAGAGAATGCGTGTGATTCACGTGAGCGTGCGTGTTGGGTTCAGTTCGCGGCGCTTTGAGCCGATTCACGAAATTGGGTAAAGCGCCCATACAATACTCATTATTATTATTATCTATACGTATCGCTATGAATACATAATGTTGTCGATATGTATTACTATGAATATGTACGTAGTATCATCGACACGTAGTGCTTCAAATACCTAGTACTATCCATAGGTAGCCGTGTAGTTCTCGAGACGCTCTCATCCAATACAAGTGTAAACGTATTGCTATGAATACATAGTGCTGTTGATAAGTAGTGCTATGAATTGTAGTGTTATCGACACGTAGTGCTTCAAATACCTAGTACTATCCATAGGTAGCAGTATGGTTCTCGAGACGCTCTCATCCAATACAAGTGTAAACATACTGCTATGAAGACATAGTGCTGTTGATAAGTAGTGCTATGAATAATTATTATGTAGTGTTATCGACAAGTAGTGCTTCAAATACATAGTACTATCCATAGGTAGCAGTATAGTTAGAGAGAGAGAGAGAGAGAGAGAGAGAGAGAGAGATCTGATTTTCTTCTTAAACAGTTTTAGAGTTTGACAGTATGTATAATTACTTGTTTGAAATTGTTTTTGAAGTTTGTTTGACCTTAACGTTTAACCCCATTTTACTTTTACATTAATTTTTATATCAAGATCTTTAATGACTGTACTTTATCTTATCTGTGACAGAGCATCATGTGAGACCAAAGAAGATTGTCTGTTTTTAGGGTCTCTCTTAAACAGGCAATAAAGTATTTGAACTGAACTGAACTGAATTGAATCTAACCAGTTTCATACACCGTTACACTACTCCAAGCATGACCAGAACGAAAACTGAGCCATAAACATCTCAATGAGCCCTGTTACCACAACAGCTGTTCGACCTCTCGCTGTAAAACGACGTGAATGATATATATGTGCACACAGCGCTCTCACACTCACAAGCTGGTCCTCAAAGGCCCGGATGTGACATCCATTAATCCATACTGCAGCAGCGTGTCACAGCTGGCAGGTTATTCATAGCCGGAGCTAGATGTAACTTTCGTAATTTTCCACCACCCCCATCCCTGTACCGGGACCGCGCATCTCTTTTCCCCTACAACGACGCCCAAATCGGGCTAACCGAGACCGAGCAGAGCTAAGTGATACATAAGAAGGAAAAAAAACAAAACAAAACTCGGTGACAAGGAAAGTGGACAGTTGGGAACAACTTTGAGGTCCCCGTGTTATTGTTCACAGTGTGCACTGTCGCATTCACCAGGGCCGCGTTTCTCTCGCGGGTGCGCTCGCGTGCGTACGCGGAAGTCGCTCTGCCTCGTTCGGAAACGGACAATTAGAACAAGGCGCTTTCAAAATGGCGGCGGAATCACGAACACGGTTGTTGGCAAGGTTGAAAAGGAAGAAGAAAACTCTAGTGCTCGCAGCTATCTTTTGAGCTCAGAAGACGACGTATTTGAGGAAGAGCAATAATTACTGGCTTGGAGCATGACATACCGCTAGTATGCATGTATACATTTAATTTCTGACCGGAAAGTCTGTGCTCTTCCTACGCAAAGAGATTTTTAAAAAAAACCTCTTACCAGCCTCACACGACTAAACACGCTGACAAGGTAATTGTGCAGAATAGTATACGAAAATAATTGGAGCTAATTGCACGCACTTTGACGGGTATTTTCGGTTCTGCTCGATGCAAAACGGACACGTAAGACACCCTTACGTACTCACTTTGACCACTCCTTCCCCACAAACACGCACAACATATCCCTGAATGACTGGCGACCACCGCCCGGTGCAATTAGCTCAAATTATTTTCGTATACTATTCTGCACAACTACAAGTTGTGACAGAAGGTCTCCATCCACCCGCAAATTCATTTTTAAGCCGTTTCTTAGTTCCACTTCAACGAGGCCTTCGGTCGGCGCCGCCATCTTTGTTTACATAGAAACTGACCACGTGACCTTTTGCTCGTGGCGAATTTGCTCCAGGCTGCGCGAGCGAGCGCCTTCGTTGCTCGCGGCGGGCAAGTGACGTGCAAACGGTTTCGTTAAGGCCGCGATCCACGATCAGACAGTGCGGGACCGCAGTGCGGGATCTGATGAGTTTCTATGGCAACCAGCAGATTCTTGACGTCACTATCAGACAGTGCGGGATGCGGGATAGGGTTCAGCCGGCGCTACTTTCTATCCCGCACTGCGGGACGGGTGCCATCAGACAGCCAATCAAATTGCGAGCTTCGCGCACAGGCCCTTTTCACCCTTGACCCCAACAAAAGATGGCCGACCTTTCTCCAGTGGCAGACCGTCCGCCGGTCACGCACTGCGGGATACGTGGAGCGCTACATCCCGTCAGACATCCGATCCCGCAGCCGTCCGTCCCACACTGCGATCCACGATCAGACAGTGCGGGACCGCAGTGTGGGACGGACGGCTGCGGGATCGGATGTCTGACGGGATGTAGCGCTCCACGTATCCCGCAGTGCGTGACCGGCGGACGGTCTGCCACTGGAGAAAGGTCGGCCATCTTTTGTTGGGGTCAAGGGTGAAAAGGGCCTGTGCGCGAAGCTCGCAATTTGATTGGCTGTCTGATGGCACCCGTCCCGCAGTGCGGGATAGAAAGTAGCGCCGGCTGAACCCTATCCCGCATCCCGCACTGTCTGATAGTGACGTCAAGAATCTGCTGGTTGCCATAGAAACTCATCAGATCCCGCACTGCGGTCCCGCACTGTCTGATCGTGGATCGCGGCCTTAGGAACGCTTGCCTTAAGAAACGTGGCCCAGCACAGTATATTTTATATTTTATTGCCTCCCTTGCCGCAACAAGCACGCATTGTTCGTGGCAGAGCACAAAGCTGCCACGAAGGCTATTATGGAGGGAACTCGTACAGGTCTATTTTTAGACGGACACCTGAGGTCACGGGATCCCGGAAACGCCCGATAGCGCGTTCAAACCCTAACCAAACCCTAACCCTAACCCAAACCGTCTAAAAATAGACCTGTATGAGTTCCCTCCATAATAGCCTCCCCCGAACGATGCATGCATGCTGCGGGTCTGTGTATGCACGGGGGACAACTCAGAGTTGGCCCTGGACCCGGGTTCAACCCTGCTTCGGACCAGGCCCGTATGTAGAACTCGAGGTTAATTTAACCCACGGCTACGGGCCTAACCCAGACTAGGACAAAAGAAACCCCAAAACAAAATTAAATAAAAAAGGAAGCGAAGAAAGAAAGACAAAAAGCCTTCTATAACGGCACAGGCACCTTGCTGGAATGGACCCGCTTCCTGATTTAAAACAAAAAAACAACAGAACATTTAACCCTAGAGCTAGTTTAGTTCGAGGTTAGACTTTAACCCGGGGCTAAACTCCCTAATCCCGACTTTTACATGCGGGCCCAGGGGTGAACACGGGTCGCTTTTAACCCGGGTTGGTTAATTAAACGTAAACTTACCAACCCAGTAAAAGTGGCAAGAGTAAACGGCCCTTTAGGCATCGATATTGCCAAATACATGGAAAACTACACCGGGAAAATAATTATGACGCTTTTTTCCTGCGCATCCTACCCGTACCCGCATCCTACCCGTACCCGCATCCTACCCGTACCCGCATCCTACCCGTACCCGCATCCTACGCATTCCACAGGTTAAATCGAAAACACTAGGTCAGCGAGCATTGCTCTACCACAGTCCAGTCATTTGGAACAGCCGGCCTGCCCATGTTCGCCATGCAGAGTCAACGGACTCTTTTAAATTCGCTTTAAAGTCTCATTTCTTCCGGCAGTATTATACAGACTAACTTTACTTCTCTATCATCACTGTTACCATCATTGTCGTTTTAGGATGTCGTGTTAGGATGTATCATAGCTGTGTGTATGTAACGTGTACGTGACGTGTATTTCATGTGTATGTAATGTGACGTATTTCATGTGTATGTATTGCCATCGTACTATTGTGAGGCACCCAGAGCTCCAGCAGGAGGTTGGGCGCCAGACAAATCATCATTATTATTATTATGATTATTTTCGTCAGTCGTCCAAAGTGTGGATTGAACTAGACGGTGAAAACGTTACAGTCGAAGAGATGTGTGTGAGTGTTAAGTCCTTATTAAGTACCATACATGCAGTTGCCTTGGCCCTGAACCTTCACTTTTGTCTTTCCCTTTACCTGTTCGATCCCGGCTGGGGCCAAATATTTGTGCTGGCTTTTTCATCGTTGCCCCGTCTTTGATATCACCCTATGTGGTGGAAAAGGACGTTAAACCCCCAAACACCCACCCACCCTTTCCCTTTACCTGTACTCTTAGCGCTTAGAACTGCCTTACAAGTAGATTACAGGGAAAGAAACCTTGTTCACTTACTGTACAGTGTGCCCGTCACAATCCCGGCCTACCTGGAGCAAGAAACTACACCAAACAAGGCAATCCTGCTTCTCGACTCCAGTGGAGATAATTATAAGGGACGAAAAAAGAACAGGCGTGTGATAAAAGATCGAATTACCCTGTTTGACATTCTGGTCTGAACACATAATAATACAGGCTTCCTTGCAGACTGATCGCAACTACTGACACGCCAAGAAAGACACACAGGTGTTAAACAAGACTAACAGGCGTTTTTCCAGTGCTACTCCGATTCAGAAGTTTCGACGACGATTGCGCATGTTTTAAATTAACAGCTTCAGCTTACTAGCTTACCAGTGCCCGTATGTAAAAGTCGAGGTTAATTTTAACCCACGGCTACGGGCCTAACCCAGACTAGGGTGGGTGGGTGTTTGGGAGTTTAACGTCCTTTTCCACCACATACGGGTGATATCAAAGACGGGGCAACGATGAAAAAGCCAGCACAATATGTGGCTCCATCGGGGATCGACCTCACGACCCAAGCATTGGATGTCCAAAGCTTTTACCATTCGGCCACCCCAGACTAGGACAAAAGAAGCCCCAAAACAAAATTAAATTTAAAAAAAAAGGAAGCGAAGAAAGGAAGAAAAAAATCCTTCTAACGGCATAGGCACCTTGCTGGAATGGGCCCGCTTCCTGATTAAAAAAACAAAACAAAAATTAACCCTAGAGCTAGTTTAGTTCGGGGTTACACTCTAACCCCGCCCAGGGCTAAACTCCCTAATCCCGACTTTTACATGCGGGCCAAGCTTACTAAAGACGTTAATTTAAAACATGAGTTCGCGCTCGTCCTTACATTGTAGTGACGGGATAGTAAATGTTTTCTGGTCGATAACCGGCTCCCGTCTTTCAAACCGACAAACCGAACTTGTACATTGTCAGGTCAGTAGCACCGCGTTTTTCCACATAGTAATGCGTCCACTTCAGCGGTTTCTTTGGGTTTTTTGTTTGTGTGTGTGTGTGTGTGTGTGTGTGTGTGTGTGTGTGTGTGTGTGTGTGTGTGTGTGTGTGTGTTGCTGTGTTTAATCTTATTGTAAAGCGCTTTGAGCCAGCATCAGCTGGGATACTGCGCTCCATAAAAGCGATATATTATTATCATTATTCTTATCATCATTATTATTCCGCTTTAAATGTTTCGACGACAATTATTGTCACATAAAGCCATATTATTATGTTTGAAATAAAACCACGCATACGTCTAGTTGTCTGGTTGATAAACGTTCCACGCCAACAAACCAAGGCCAGCTGGAAACACTCGGTGTCACTCAAGTTTCACAATGGAAACACTCGATGCTACTGCTTGGAAACACTCTGTCTTAGCGATGCTACCATTTGACGCGGGATAGCACCGGAACCACTGCCCGCCGTCTTGGTTAAGCCCCCGGATGATGGGCGTATGACGAAGCCGGAGGATATTGATTGAAACTAGTGTGGACTGGATATCAAATCACACACGTCGACTTGCGTGTCACACCGCCTGTTCTGTGCAGAGCCCCTGTGGTAGCCATCGGATTACTAGCTAGCATGTGCAGCTGTACTTGAGACTGGCATGGGAACAGTTCTGCAGCATGATAATTAGAGTAGTAACAATATAGGAGACACCAGGCTGTAAGCGCCGTACACAACAAGGAGGAATGGACCCATCCCATAAAGTTTCTCCAGATTTCAAGCTCTTCTGTTTTGTAGTTGTCGCTGGTGGTGGTGTTTTGTTGTTGTTGTTGCTCTTCTTCTTGTTTCTTTTGTATTTTGTTTGTTTGGTTGTTGTTGTTGGTGGTGGTGGTGATGGTGTTGTTGTTGTTTGTTTGTTTGTTTGTTTTTCTTTCTCTTTTCAAATCTGCCACACCTACCAACAAGATGGCCACTGACCAGCCCAATATGTTGTTTCCATTTAATCACCTGCTGTCGTCACGGTCGTTCTTTTGTAATGCCATGTATTCGGGAGGACACACACACACACACACACACACACACACACACACACACACACACACACACACTACACTACACACTCTCTCTCTCTCTGAATGGAAACAACTGACCGGGCTTGTCAGACCAATCTTGGTTTTGGAAGAGAGACGTCAAGTTGTTTTCTTTGAAATCTATGACGTTTTCCTGATTGGGATGACGCATAATACATTTGACGTAATAACTTTGACTCGGATACAATTCTTGCAATGAAAACAGCCCCATGAAAATTGAAGTGCTGCTGCTGCGCAGTGTAAAGATCGAATTTATACCGGCTCAATGTGTTTAACAGACAAGTCTGCGCGGCGAACGTTTTTTCACTATGTGTTATGTCTGCTGCGCGCGCGCGCACACAGACACACACAGACATACGCGCGCGCGCACGCACGCACGCACGCACGCAGACTTGCGCGAGCCGCGTTTGTGCATGTGCTCCATTGAGACCTATGTGGTGTTCTCTCACTCTACTATGCTAGTGAGTGAGAGTCAGTGGGAAAAACAAAGCTCACTACATCAATGAAACTCCCGCTTTCCCCGTCTACAAATAGAGAACTTCCGAAAAGTGACGACACACCCCCACGTCAATCAAACATGACGTCGGCAAACTGACGCTGATACAGTTTTGCGTCAGTGCGCGTGTGCCTTTTCTGCGATGTTTGTGAGGCGTGTGGCTTGTGTAAAGGAAATGTGCTTCGAGTACAAATTTTCGAGTCAACTGACGACAACGGCTGCAGTGAATTTTTCTAATTTTTTTGTATATTTTTTATGGCACCCCAGGCTCATTATCTATGTATAGTAGGAGCGATTTTGAGATCTAAAGTGTGTTCACCAGCACTTTCATCAGGTACGGCTTACGCCAAAAGTATAAAAGCGACAACCTCCAAAATTCACTCAGTTGAGAGTCCTTATTCATGCTATCTATGTCCCAAAAATGGAGTGGTTTAAGTAAATATTACGCCTTTAAACGCCAGAAAGCCACTTTTTTTGAAAAGGGCGATAACTCGCAAATCATGTGTGCAATCGTACCTGGATCGGGCCTTCTATTCAACAATCTTGATTCATTTAGAAACCCCAAATTTGAAATCGATCGGTTCAGTATTTTCGGAGAAATAGGCATCTGAACTGGGTTCACATGCAATGTCAACTCAGGCTCGGTTTACATGAAACCTATAAGAGCGACCATTTTCTAGTAGTGACTCTGTTCAGAGTCCGTATTCAAGCTATCTACTGCCAAAAAATTGAGTGATTTAAATAAATATTACGCCTGTACACGAAAGACAACCAACTTGTCTCAAAAGGGAGATAACTCCCAAATCACTTAAGCAATCATCACACGCTTGAATCGTCTAATGTAACATTTTGATATATTTGGATACGCCAAATTTGAAGCCATTCGGTTGAGTATTTTCGAAGAAACGGGCCTGGACACAATTCACACACACACAGCCGCACACACATCCGCACAGACGGCACTCAGTGAGGAGGAGAAGCGCGTTCGGAACAGCATACATGCCAGCATCGATGACGCAGGTTTTCTTACGTCATTGTCAGAGTTACACTTGCATAATCGTCTCTGCGGGAGATCGGCAGTGACGTGCGTTTGTACCACAGATGCTTGCCTATGAACGTGGAAATTTTAGCCCGTCCTATTATGTTGTTTCCATTACTATGGAAACAACATAACAAGATGGCCACCAGCCCAATATGTTGTTTCCATTTGATCACCTGCTATCGTCACGGTCGTTCTTTTGTAATGCCATGTATCCACACACACACACACACTCTCTCTCTCTCTCTCTCGGAATGGAAACAACTGACCGGGCTGTCACACCAATCTTGTTTTTGGAAGAGAGACGTCAAGTTGTATTCTTTGAAATCTATGACGTTTTTGCTCACTGGGATGACGCATAATACATATGGCGTAATAACTTTGATACAAATAAAAGCGACACAAAAGGGACAGAAACCACTTAACTTTGACAAAGGACGGCACAGGTCGACGTTTCGGCTTACGCCTTCTTCAGGACATAAACAAGTGGGACGTAACTTCAACAAACAAGCAAAAGGTAACTCTGCGGACGTACTGACATACACGGCGCGGGAAAAAAAAAAAAAAAAAAAAAGGGTGGGCGAGAAAAGGACCAGAAAAAAATAGCAAAATTATCACAACACCCATCCTTAGGTGACAGAAGACCATGGACTGTGTGTGAAAAAAAAAAAAAAAAAAATGTTGGGCAGAAAAGAACAAAAAAGAATAGTGAAAATTAGCAATCACAACACCCATCCTTTGGTGACAAGGACCATGGATTGTGTGTGAAAAAAGTTCAGAGGGTTATGTTACGGCTTTTCGTTCAAACCACCCGGGGCCTGACTTCCCAGGCGCTGAATAATGTGCGACTCCATGTCGCGTCTGTCTGTGGCGTCACCGTGCATAAGCCACAGGCTCCATCTTAAATATGACAGTAACTGGCCTGTGGCTTATGCACGGTGACGCCACAGACAGACGCGACATGGAGTCGCACATTATTCAGCGCCTGGGAAGTCAGGCCCCGGGTGGTTTGAACGAAAAGCCGTAACATAACCCTCTGAACTTTTTTCACACACAATCCATGGTCCTTGTCACCAAAGGATGGGTGTTGTGATTGCTAATTTTCACTATTCTTTTTTGTTCTTTTCTGCCCAACATTTTTTTTTTTTTTTTTTCACACACAGTCCATGGTCTTCTGTCACCTAAGGATGGGTGTTGTGATAATTTTGCTATTTTTTTCTGGTCCTTTTCTCGCCCACCCTTTTTTTTTTTTTTTTTTTTTTCCCGCGCCGTGTATGTCAGTACGTCCGCAGAGTTACCTTTTGCTTGTTTGTTGAAGTTATGTCCCATTTGTTTATGTCCTGAAGAAGGCGTAAGCCGAAACGTCGACCTGTGCCGTCCTTTGTCAAAGTTAAGTGGTTTCTGTCCCTTTTGTGTCGCTTTTATTTGCTTAACTTGTAACCACTTCGCAGTCATTACCGTTTCCGTTTCAACTTTGATACAGTTCTTGCAATGAAAGCAGGCCCATGAAAATTGAAGTGTTGCTGCTGCGTGCGCAGTGTAAAGATCGAATTAATACCGACCCAATATGTTTAACAGACAAGTCTGCGCGGCGAACGTTTTCTAACTATGTGTTATGTCAGACATACACACGCGCGCGCGCACACACTCACACGCACGCACGCACGCGCACACGCACACACACACACAGAGACTCGCGCGAGCCGCGTTTGTGCTCCATTGAGACCTATGTGGTGTCCTCTCACTCTACTATGATATTGAGTGAGAGTCAGTGGGAAAAACAAAGCACACTACATCAATGAAACTCCCGCTTTCCCCGTCTACACATAGAGAACGTCCAAAAAGTGGCGACACATCCCCAAGAAATGCCAGTATCACGTCAATCAAACATGACGTCGGAAAAATGACGCTGATACTGCCTTTTGCGTCAGTGCGCGCGTGCCTTTTCTGCGATGGATCTGACCTGTTCAGTACGTAAGCAGCCCTGCACAGCGTTCTGGGTTCTTCTTCTTTCATGAATTTGTTCTCCGTGCATATTCTGTTCATAAAGTATTGGAGTTGTATTCTGTTATATCCCGTGTCTTCTCTGCGATTGCACGAAGATGGCGACATAGTAGAAGTAAAATACACCACGTCTCAAAACAGAGGAATTCGGAAAGAAAGTGGCGAGACACCCCCAAGAAAAAACAGCACCACGTCAATCAAACATGACGCACTTACTTTACGTCAGTGCGCGTGCGTCTCTTCTTCGATGTTTGTGAGGCGTGTGGCTTGTAGAGGAAATGTGCTGTGAGTACAAATTTTCAAGTCAACTGACGATAACGGCTGCAGTGAATTTTTCTATTTTTTTTTTTTGTATATTTTTTATGGCACCCCAGGCTCATTATCTATGTATAGTAGGAGCGATTTTGAGATCTAAAGTGTGTTCACCAGCACTTTCATCAGGTACGGCTTACGCCAAAAGTATAAAAGCGACAACCTCCAAAATTCACTCAGTTGAGAGTCCGTATTCATGCTATCTATGTCCAAAAAATGGAGTGGTTTAGGTAAATATTACGCCTTTAAACGCCAGAAAGCCACTTTTTCTGAAAAGGGCGATAACTCGCAAATCATGTGTGCAATCGTACCTGGATCGGGCCTTCTATTCAACAATCTTGATTCATTTAGAAACCCCAAATTTGAAATCGATCGGTTCAGTATTTTCGGAGAAATAGGCATCTGAACTGGGTTCACATGCAATGTCAACTCAGGCTCGGTTTACATGAAAACTATAAGAGCGACCATTTTCTAGTAGTGACTCTGTTCAGAGTCCGTATTCAAGCTATCTACTGCCAAAAAATTGAGTGATTTAAATAAATATTACGCCTGTACACGAAAGACAACCAACTTGTCTCAAAAGGGCGATAACTCCCAAATCACTTAAGCAATCATCACACGCTTGAATCGTCTAATGTAACATTTTGATACATTTGGATACCCCAAATTTGAAGCCATTCGGTTGAGTATTTTCGAAGAAACGGGCCTGGACACAATTCACACACACACAGCCGCACACACGCACACACATCCGCACAGACGGCACTCACTGAGGAGGAGAAGTGCGTTCGGAACACCATACGCGTCAGCATCGATGACGCAAGTTTTCTTACGTCATTGTCAGAGTTACACTTGCAAAATCGTCTCTGCGGGAGATCGGCAGTGACGTGCGTTTGTACCACAGATGCTTGCCTATGAACGTGGAAATTTTAGCCCGTCCTATTATGTTGTTTCCATTACTATGGAAACAACATAAAAACACTCGATATTGCGGATCTTGAATCTTTGGATCAGTAAAAAGTGTACTTGCAGAGAGAGAGAGAGAGAGAGAGAGAGAGAGAGAGATGACGTAAATTCCGTCGAAGGCGGTGACGATATTTACAGATGTTGTCTCTGAGCTGAACATCTGACGTCAGTCTCAGGCAAGTCCTCTGACAGAGGATGTGATATCCCCGTTGGTGTTATGACTTCCTTGTGACCGAATTAATTTTTACAAACAATCTGGGAGATCTAGAGGACTGGTGAAACGTATACTTGAATACCTTGGATTGTACTTACCAAACTGCAAAACTGGAACTCTTTGCACTAGTACTTCTCGCAGAACCTTGAAAAAAATTGTTTACCTTGACGCTCTGTTATTCTTAATATGAAAGCTACAGCAGTGCAGTAGTTCCTGCCATATGCGCAGTTTTCACACTTAAATTGCCGGAATGATGAATAATTTGAAGGAGTCTTTTCAGAGCTCGAAATTAGGTGAGGTATTTAATAATAATAGTAGTAGTAGTAATAGAATATTTACATAGCATCTAACCTTATCTAATGGCCATGTCACGCGAGAGGGCAAAAACACTTGAAAACATTGTTTTCAGATGTTTTGCTGCGAAACAACGTGTTTTGTCGTGTGACATACTTCACAACAATGTTCTCAAAACATGTTTCGATCGTGTTTTCAGTTTTAGAGCCTGCCCTAAAATCCGAAAACATGTTTTGTGTTTCAACCAATGAAAGCCGCCGTGCGGAGTGTCAAGTGACACCTTCCCGTATCCGCTCAGTCAACATGTCCGTAGCGGGACGCGTTTCGCCGGAATTTCCTATGTGGTGGAAAAGGACGTTAAACCCCCAAACACCCACCCACACCCATCGCCGGAATTTCACCGGCTCATCAGCCACCTTAGGTCAAGACAGAGCGGGAAGAATAGGTAAAATATATTTCAGAAATACCGTGACTGAATACTAACATGGAGGATGAGTGAAAGTGAGAATAAGCAAATATGTCTAGGGAAATACCTCACCTAGCCTAGTGTTGTTGCTTCAAAATGGCTGTGTTTGGCGGGCGTGTATACGTCAGATTTTCAGTGACGTGAGTTCGACAGAAAATGACATCACAAAAGATCACTGTTCGATTTTCTGCATGTTTCGACATTCTTTCGCAAAACATGTTTTCACGTGTGTCATGTATTGTTTCGGAAAGCATGTTTCGGGCGTTTTGCCTTTTAAAACATGTGACATCGCCTTTAAAATACAAATGTACTCATGTAAGACATAAGAAAACACAGACAAAACACACACACACACACACACACACACACACACACACACACACACGTTCCCTGCGCACACACGCACTCACACCAGCAGAACATGGCACAGCTATGAGAGGGTGAAGAGATGGGTTTTCAATCGGGACTTGAAGGATTCCTTGTTTGACAAAAAATATCTGCTTACTCTCATTTCCATCTACCGACCCGTGTTAGCATTCAATACCAGTATTTCTGAAATTTGTTTATCACACTTGTCCCTCCCCCCCCCCCTCTCCCCCATTTTACAATTTCTTCCTTCTCTGTCTTGGTGTCTGAGAAGCCAGTGAAGTTCCGACGAAACGAGTCCCGCTACGGTGAAGAAAACCTTATGACACCGTACTGCTTACGCCATCTCCTTGTAATTGTGTGTCAACTTGAATTTCAACTCGTACTGAACACCTCTTGATGGGATTTCTGGGTAAAGTAGATGCTTTGTTCCTTACACAATCAAGTCCACCAACACGGGGGTCAAAACAAAATGGGTGTACTTCCGGTGATATCATTGCACTCAGGTGTGTGTGTGTGTGTGTGTGTGTGTGTGTGTGTGTGTGTGTGTGTGTGTGTGTGTGTGTGTGTGTGTGTGTGTGTGCTTTTACTTTTGTAGTTGTTCTTACGTAGTGTACATTGAGTGAATGTTTTTTCTTTCTTGTTGTTGTTTTACTTCGGTTTTAGATTGTAAGGCGCCTAGAGCTCGTTCCCCGGGGATAGGCGCCCTATAATTATTATTATTATTATTATTCATGTCATGATGTACATGCATACATTACTGGTTGTTGATATTATGTAGACCCAGTGGCATACTTCATAGTGTGTTACAGCATGCGTGGTGTAACATTGTAACTGTGTCCTGTTCATTTTCCAGACTGTGGCTGAGACTATAGGGCCGTGACGTGTCAGTCGAAGCGAGTTGTGTGCCCCAGATTCTAGTCTCCTCTGACATACCTCACTCAGCCTTTTGTCCTTGTGCAAACACCGGCCTACTAGCAGTATCTCATTACACAGATAAGGACAGTGACTACACGCCAGCTAGCGGAGGCTGTACGATCACGTTGTTCACATGAACATACCGGTCTCACACGGATGTCAAACAAGACGGCGGGTTTTTTTTTTCTGTGCAACCTCGTTTCAAATGTTTGATTGACTATGTTTGACTTTTTACCCCTTCTTCTTCTTCTTCCTCTCTCTCTCTCTCTCTCCCCCCCCCCCCCCCCTTTTCTTCTTTTCGCTGGCTCAATTCTCTGCCATCTCCAGTGGTGTTCCTACCAGGTCATGGGTGGCGTCCAAAGAGGGCTCGGGAAATGGGGCAATTTTCGATGAGGATGAGGGTGATGGTATGCTGCAATGGAGGTCCATTTGCATTACAGGGCCACACTTCACGCTTCCTGTCCTAATACCCCGGCGTTAACCAGGCCCGGGAACTACGGCACCTTCGGCTACGTACCAGAGATGCAAATTTGGAGGAAAACGCTATATAATCCTCTTACACATAAGGTTGCAGATGACACCCCTAAAATGCTTTAAATTCCCCCCCCCCAAAAAAAAAAAAAAAAAACCCCACGAAAATCAGGCAGCCATAGACTCATGTGTAGAGTAAATTTCAACAAACACCAATATTCCGTTTTTTGGCAATGTTGGCAGCGACCACATACCCCCTCATTCCACGGTCGTCTGCTGGCTCCTGTGCCAGCCGCGCATGAATACAACTAGTCCACAAGCCAGCCTCATTTTTTCCCTAATTTTACTATTACCTGGCATGAAACTTGTTTACAAAGCCAACAAAAAGCACCAGACTGCCATTTTTAGGTGGCTGACAAATTTTAAAAGGGGCAACGATTTTCTACTGTATTTAGCGGAGTTCTTACTACAGGACCCGGAAGCTAATACCGGTCTGTAACCTGTTTTCGGTACCGGCCGTGCAAGCACTCACACCATAAGATGTGTCATAACAAAGGAGGCACCCTCAAAGTCGCACCCGTGCAGTGGACGAGTCTCGGCTGTGGGGCGACAGCCTCTCCACTGGGCCCATAGCACATCCGCTTTGGATAGGAGACAACCTAAAAATGGTATGAGGACGCACATAAACATTATATCTAGGTCAGGCAACGGACTGGCACCTGTCGTGACGTGTTTACATTACCATCCACTTTCATGGACGGGGTGGGTGGGGTGGGGGTGCGGCGGGGGGAGGGGGGGGGGTGTTCTGATAAGCGACCGGCATGCCACATATTTCACACATGTCGAGCCGTTTTTCTGCTGCTACTCACATCTGGACATGGAAAATCCAAATGTTACTGTGTACAAGATTTTGATTTGTCAAGATACACGGATTCAAGACACAGGATATTTTATTGCAAAAGGTCGAATATTAGCAACAGACAAATATTAAAGAAAGGAAAAAAACAAAACAAAAAGAAACCCCCCTGAAATTACTGAGAAAATTGACACTTGTGTGTTCGGCAAGAGATTGGCTAAATTTCTGGGGGGTCGCCCCCTGTGATTGACATGACTGGAGTCGTCGATTTTTATTATTTTTTTTTTTTTTTTTTTCGCCGCACAGCTCTGTCGGTGTGAAAGGAAACAGACTGTCGATCAAGCAGAACAGGACCTCCACTAGTTGATCACGTCACTACGGCGTGGTCCTGTTTCATGCATCCGGGGTTACCTGCAAGTGCACTCGCCATTAAAACTTCTAAATCGAAGTACCACCCGGAACTTGTCACCGTTTAAAAAGAAAATCGTGCTATATGGAAATTTGATTGCTTTTTATGTCACTTGTAATCTCAATAGCGATAACGCTCGCCGCCTGGGAGTTTTTTGAAGTGTGCTAGATCTAAAGCTGGGCTCTTGCATACAAAACACTATTTTTTAAGAAGTATTGGATCCATCCTATAGGGCGTATGAGAGAGTCGGTCACATGCACGCATATCATTGTTAGGGTCTGCGATACCGTAGGTGATACGGTGGCAGGGCTGAAAGTGTTAAAAGTACAGTGTGCTGTGCTGTGTGTGTGTGTGTGTGTGTGCTCTGTGTGTGTGTGTGTGAGAGAGAGAGAGAGAGAGAGAGAGAGAGACTCTGTCTGTGTGTGTGTGTGTGTGTGTGTGTGTGTGTGCTCTGTGTGTGTGTGCTCTGTGTGTGTGTGAGAGAGAGAGAGAGAGAGAGACTGTGTGTGTGTGTGTGTGTGTGTGTGTGTGTGTGTGTGTGTGTGTGTGATAATCCCACTTTTAAACTGAATGGACTCTTATTTTTACTCATGCTATTGTTATTATCAATATCATTATTTAGCCTAATTTATTATCGGAATTACCAAGCGTATACTTTTATGTTGTGATGTTCTTAACCTTATTTCATATTGTGCAGAGCGGGCGCCAAAAGAAAATTTTCCGGTTTTGAACTGGACAATAAAGACTGTTTGATTTGATTTGATTTGAACTCTTCCCGCAAACTTGAATGAGTCACTGGAGAGAAGGCCTGGCTGGCGCACCCGAAGAAATACACTACAACAAAATGAGAATAACTAAACACCTGCTCAACCGTGCAACTATTGCCCTGACGGGCGGTGGTGGCTAATGGCTATACTCCACCCTACTTTGCATATCACTCATCACTGAGCGTCAGTTGTCGCCATAAATAATGTATTGCTGACAAAACTGTCTCAGCGGTACGGGCCGGGGACGTGAGTAATCGCATGCGCCATTGCGGCAACAATGTTACCGACCAGACTTGGCGTCCACACTAAATAACGACAATCACTGACAACAATGTCGCGTAGTTTCAGCGGTACGGGGTCGTGAGTCAGTGATGCAGCGTTCAAGGTGAATTTATTCTCGAATTAACATGCACACTGACTTGAACAATTTACCGAACAGCCGAAATACTCGATCTTCACGATCAGTACAGCTCTTAATGCGGTACAATGTTGTTTCCACTATGCGCGAGCGGTCCAACGTTCCAAATTTAACGACCGTTGTTACACTGCTTGAGTGTGGTCGCCGCGTCATCGAGCGCGCTTAAGTTGGCTTAGTGCCAGCATTACAGACCCTCTCACTGTCAAGTGTGATAGATGCCACAAAAACAGTTCAGAACGGTCTGTGATCAATATTATAGGCCAAAAAAAAAAAAAAAATGTTGTTTCTGGTAACATGGCTTAAAAAAAGGGTAGGTAGGTAGGTAGGGTCCCCCCCCCCACACATCCAAAAACAAAGAAACAGGGTATTAATAATAATAATAATAATGACGATTTATAAGGCGCCTATACATGAAATAAAACAGGCTCTAAGCGCCGTACATCATAACTACATACACCACTTTCATACACACAGACTCACAGGGAACATTCAAAGTTAAACAATATCTCACAACAAGCAGGCTGACACGGTGTGAAAGGGCAGAGTAAGTCAGTAATCAATTTTAAATAGGTGGGTTTTGAGGCTGCGTCTGAAGCTGGCACTGGACTCTGTGTGTCTAAGTGATATAGGAAGTTGGTTAATTAATAAGAAATGATGCTCTGTGAAACTGTATTTAATATTATAACACACTATCTTACCATATTTCGTTCAAATCTTGGGTCCGCGATGGCGCACGACTTCCCTGACGACAGGAGCATGAAAACCGAAACTGGTCGTGCTTGTATTTTTTTTTTTCCCGCCAGCAGCCAAAAAAAATTCTTAGGGTCGGGGGGGGGGGGGGAATAGGGTCGGTCGGGTTACCAGAAACATTTTTTTTTTTTGCCTAATAATAATAATAAAAGCCGGTAGACTACATATGGGAAAAGGGAGCGTGTAATGGCCCGATTTAAAAAAAAAAATCGCGACGGAAAAAGCCTGGGTATATGAAAGGGGGGGGGGGGGGGGACTCTGCCACTATTGGGGTGAGTGGCTTTGTGCAGAGCTGTGTGAAACTCGACCGTGTGTCGCCACCAGCCCCGTTTAACTTGTGCGGCCTGCCATACAAATTTCATGATTTGAGTTCTGATACCGCTGACGCAGACGACGGCCATGGCTGTAACTGACAGACCGTGAAGAGGAAAACAAGTGGGGAAAAAAAAAAGGGGGGGGGGGAACTAGATACAAGATACAAGATATTTTATTCCTGTAGCCCCTTTTGGGGTATGGAGGATATCAGAAAAAAAAAGTACTAAACCGGGATGTCATTACAAATGAACCCGAACACTTATTTGTAAATTTAAAGTACGGACACTCTACCGTATGCCAGTAGCACGACAGACAGAACGCAAAACACGGTGTCTAATTGTCCATTTCAAGATGACTTTTTAATTTGACTTCATTCAATTTAATTTGATTTAATTTGATTATTTTGTTATTTAATCATTTTTTTATTGATTTAAGTTTTTAAATTTAATTTTACTTATTTATTTTATTCCATTAACTCATTTTTTTATATTCACTTCCCCCTCTCTCTCTCTCTCTCTCTCTGTGTTTTTTTTTTCTTTCTCTCTCTCTCTCTCTCTTTTTTCCCCTTGTTTTTATGGTTTTTTTTTTCAGTACCCCTTAATGTAGAATAGCAGGACAGCATGTAAGACAAGTAGCAATACCTAAATGCTCTATCCTGAATAAATAAAAACGTTTCATCGTCATCTCTCTCAAATTTCCTTCCTGTCCATGTCCTTCCTCTCTCTCTCTCTCTCTCCTCGTTTAAAAAAAAAACAAAAAAACAGCCTCTTCGAATATCTATTAGCAAACAAATAACAAATAATGATACCACAATAGGTACCATACGTTTATATATATATATATATATATATATATATATATATACTAGTTCATGCATGTGTGTGTGTGTGTGTGTGTGTGTGTGTGTGTGTGTGTGTGTGTGTGTGTGTGTGTGTGTGTGTGTGTGTGTGAGAGTAAAAAGTTTCATATTCCAGTTTATGTATGTTCGATCAGTTAATTGTTTTTGTTTATTTGCTTGCTTGCTTGTTTGTTTGTTTGTTTGTTTGTTTGTTTGTTTGTTTCAAAACTGCAAGTTGTATAAGCTTGTTTGTTTGTTTCAAAACTGCAAGTTGTATAAGCTTGTTTGTTTGTTTCAAAACTGCAAGTTGTATAAGCTTGTTTGTTTGTTTCAAAACTGCAAGTTTGAAAACTGGTCGCAAGACCAAAACTTCTACAGTTTTCAAATAAAGTTATTTCAAATAGCTCTCTCTCTCTCTCTCTCTCTCTCTCTCTCTCTCTCTCTCTCTTCACTTCCAAAAGACATCACATCAGCACCCTCGCTTGGATTATTCAAGGCCAAACTAATAAAACATCTGGTGGACAGCTCGTAATGGGCTTGACAATACATGTACTCTGTAGGATTTTCGTTTCTGTTCGTTCGTTCGTTCTCTCTCTCAGCCGCGCGAAGTAGTCTTGCTTGCGCGGCGTATAGCCTCAAATCTCTCTCTCTCTCTCTCTCTCTTCGGGGAACCGGGGTGGCAGAATGGTAGAACGTTGGACTTCTAATGCTCGGGTCGTGAGTTCGTATCCCGGCGGGGGCCAAATATTTGTGCTGGCTTTTTCATCGTTGCCCCGTCTTTGATATCACCCGTATGTGGTGGAAAAGGACGTTAAACCCCCAAACACCCACCCACCCACTCTCTCTCTCTCTCTCTTTCTGCTATAGCATCTGAAGCTATTGTGGCGACTTATAAAATTAATATAACTTAGTGTACCGCGTACTGAGCAGACGACGTTATCTGGTCGAGGACTCAGTGAGGACTAGGTAGACGGCTTTGATTGGTGGCTATTTTTAGAAGATTTGTCGAGTCCCAGTCTGTTCAGGAGCGAACCGCAGGCTCATATCAAAGAAAGTCGTATTTCTCTGTCATAATATGGAGGGGGGGGGGGGGGGGGGGGTCGGTGGTCTAGTGGTTAAGAGACTTGTCACCAATGCGAGAGGTGGAGGGTTCGAGTCCCACTCGGGGCAAAGGATTTTTCCTTCTCGTATATGGCAGCGTTCATTCGGGCTGATCGTCGGGGGTTCTCTCCGGGTACTCCGGCTTCCTCCCCCCTCTGCTTTGGAAATGTTCACTCCACCAAATTTGAAAAATAAATGCAATTCTAAATTCCGAAATTTAAATAGCTGAGCTGACCCTTCGCACCACGTGATTGTAATATGTTCATGTCCAGTGTGTGGGAGAATGCGTGTGATTCACGTGAGCGTGCGTGTTGGGTTCAGTTCGCGTCGCTTTGAGCCGATTCGTGAAATTGGGTAAAGTGCCTATACGATACTCATTATCATTATCATAAGAAGTCATGAAGTGGCAAGAACGGTCGCGAGGGTCGAATGAAACAGCCTTCTACCTGGCAAACAACATCAGAGCTTCGAAAGCGGCAGTCTTCTACGAACATAGAGACTTTAAGTTCAACATATTACTATGCCACTTTTACGTGCGTATCTGTTATATTAATCTGGAGAGAGACTTGCTGATAACAGAGAAAGTTGTCAGTACACCAGCAGTAACAATGGAATCTAGCGTTACCTAGATAGGGCCATAGAACTGACCTTTATCACCACACCCTGTGGATAGAAGGTGTTTGATAACAGTGTTTGTACTAGAACTAACCAAGTCGGCTTCACAAGTAGCTGTAGGTGTCTTGATATATCCTGTGATATGTGGTGTGTGTGTGTGTGTGTGTGTGTGTGTGTGTGTGTGTGTGTGTGTGTGTGTGTGTGTGTGTGAACGAAGCGAATAGCAAGAACAAGTTCGTTCATGCTTCTAGAACTGACTAATTCCCTCCCCCCCTCCCCTGCCCCCTACCCATCCACACACACACACGCACACACACACACACACACACACACACACACACACACACACACACACACACACACACACACACCCTCCCCACCCCTTCAAACTCTTCTCATGCTTGATGCCCGGCCTTATCTAATCTTCCATGTGGTCCTTGCTAGAAACTGCTACTGATAATTTTTTAGAACTATGGTAACTCACTCTGTCTGTCTGTCTGTCTCTCTCTCTGAAAAAAAAACCTTCTGGAAAAACTAAAACAACAACAACAAAACTTCTGTTAAAATCTGAACAAGGGCCGATGGCCCAAACACCCCCTGTTTTCGGTGTGAATATAGGAGCGAACAAGTTAGTGGCTCGCTCCGCGCGTGCTTGCCTCTGTGTGTGTGTGTGTGTGTGTGTGTGTGTGTGTGTGTGTGTGTGTGTGTGTGTGTGTGTGTGCGTGCGCGCGCGTTCAGCTTGAATGCACGACAATAACATCCTGTTTTATTAGTATGTGCGACAGTTGGTAACAGTTCTATTAAACATTGAAATCTAGAGCTGTGAACCGGTTCAAAAATCCAAACCGGTTTTTTACCGGTTTTTTTTTTAAACTTCAAACCGGTTTTTTAAACCGGTGTTTTTTCCGGTTCAGTCATCACCAAAAGGTGTTTGAGGTCTGCAAAAATATTGGCGTTTTATGCGATGCATGTACATATATATATATATGTGTGTGTGTTCAAGTGCATCAGCGATCAGGCTGCAGTAAACTGATTGCTAGTCGTCAAAAATAAATCCTGGCTAAACAAACAAACACACAAAAAGAACAAACAAACAAGAAAAAAGAGGAGGAGGAGGATGAGACGAAGAAGAAGAAGAACTTGTAAGAAGAAGAAGGAGGAGGAGAAGAAGAAGAAGACGAAGAAAGAAAGAAAGAAAGAAAGAAAGAAACCAAATCTAAAGTTTTGACCACTTCGCTGTATTTTCTTGAACAAAAACTTCTCAAACGCAACCTGACCATAATTCCCCCCTCCCCAAAAAATATAAACTTACTTCAGCCCATAATTAATATTTTAAGTCCTCTGCTCTAGAGGGCTTGGGCCTGAATGTGAAATTAAAGTGTTTTTTTCTAAAATGAAAGTTCGTAATTTCCTTACTAACATAGCATACACTAGTAATACTTGAAACAAACGTGAAATAAAATTTACATCAAAATAAAAGTTAGAAAATAAAAGCCATATACAGCATCCACTAATCCTACTAAACGCGAAATAATTTTAAAACAAACAAACAAACAAAAAAAACAACCAGCAGAGGAACAGGACATAGCTATTGCAACAAACTGAATAAAGCACACCCAGGGTATTCTCCACTGTTGGAGGTACAGCTGTTGATCAGAGAGCTAGCCTGACTACATATTCTTCTTCAACCAGCAGTTTCACAGTTTCAGTTTCAGTTTCAAATGGGAACCGGTGATAACCGGTAAACCGCGGCAGCTCTACTGAAATCGATATTATATATATATGAATGTCCTTTGACTAGTTTGAGTTTTTAAACTGTGTTTAGATCTTTCAGTGGACAAAATATGTCGGTTAAATAAACAGTTCTGAGTTCTGAATTCTCTCTCTCTCTCTCTCGCTGTCATTTCAATTTTCATACCCTCCCATGCGTGTGTGTGCGTTGTTTGAATGGAGAAATAACACCCGGTTCTAGTTTGTGCGACAGCTGGTAAGTGAGGTCTAGTAAACACCGAAATTGTACATGCAAATGTTCTTGGAGTTTTTACAGTGTGTTCAGATCTTTCAATGGACAAAATATGTCAGTGAAATAAACAGTTCTGAGCTCTCTCTCTCTCTCTCTCTTGTGTATACAATTAAATACAAGATCTGCACCCTCTGCTGCAAGTGCATCCATAACTCCGCCCCATCCTACCTGTCTGACTTGTTAGAACTCTACACTCCGTCACGTTCCCTCCGGTCTTCATCCGATACCCTGATACTCAGAATCCCACGCACTAAACTTTCTTCTGTTGGCTCTCGAGCCTTCTCCTACGCTGGTCCAAAAGCCTGGAATTCCCTGCCTCTTTCGCTCCGCCAGTCAACCTCCCTCGAAACCTTCAAAACAAATCTAAAAACCTACCTGTTTTCATCTCAAAGCTCCGTCTAACCTCCCTCCGTCTTTCTCCATCTCCTTATTAAGTACCATACATGCAGTTGCCCTGGCCCTGCACCTTCACGTCTATCTGTCTCTTTACCTGTACTCTAAGCGCTTAGAACTACCTTCCATGTAGATTAAGCGCTATATATATAAATAAATTATTATTATTATTATACGTTTGTGTGTTCTGGTGTGTGTGTGTGTGTGTGTGTGTGTGTGTGTGTGTGTGTGTGTGTGTGTGTTCATTTAGCAAGGAGAAGATTAAAGCATGGCTGTGGAACCTAATCGGTAATACTTGGAAAACACTTCGTTTATTCTCTCTCTCTCTCTCTCTCACACACACACACACACACACACACACACACACACACACACACACACACCGGTGAAACCGTAAACGCATTGCTCACATTTCAACAGCGCCGCTATAAAAAGCCTCGACTGAAAACGACACAGGCTAAATCCTCATGAATCATGCATCCACAAATGAAGTGACATTGTCAGGAAATCGACATGCCACTCTGAAACAATCAGCTGATTAAAAACGTGAGGTCGGGGAAATAGCGCACTAACGTCATCTGAATAATAATAATAATAATAATAATGATAATTATAATATTAACAATAATTATGATAATAATAATATAGACAGTACAGTCAGACCTTTCAGTGGACAAAATGTCAGTGAAATAAACAGTTCTGAGTTCTGACATCTCTCTCTCTCTCTCTCTCTGATTCTTTTTAACTACTATTTGATATACATAATCGCATAATCGTTTTCTCTTTTCCCCCCACCCTCCCGCATTTCTTTTGTTTTGATATATCGCGCGCGCGCGCGCGCGCGCGCGTGTGTGTGTGTGTGTGTGTGTGTGTGTGTGTGTGTGTGTGTGTGTGTGTGTGTGTGTGTGTGTGTGCACGCGCTTTACTTAGTTTAACTTACTTAGTTGTAGCCTAGCAAGGACAAGATGTAAGACAGGTCTGTGACCTAATCTTTTATCCTTGTAAAATAAAGTTTCGTTCGTTCGTTCTCTCTCTCTCTCCCTCTCTCTTCTACCTTTTACAGTCTTTTCTTTAGTCATTTTGTAGTGCCTTTCTTGTGTTGCAACGGCTGATTGAAAACTGACCAATGTATGGCCAAATCTTTTCCGTTGTGAAAGTTGTAAAGTTCGTTCGTTCGATCTCTCTCGCTCTCTCTCTCCGCTCTCTCTATTTCATTTCACTTCCTTGACCATATCACAATTGTTTCCTACATTATACTAGTCTGCAAACTGTTGTTGTTTCTAATTCATGTCGTGTGCATGCACTGTTTTCCTTGTTGCCGCGTGCTTACAATACATGCAGACTAACAGCGTCCTTACGCGCCATTATTATTCAAAAGGTACTTCTGGGTAAATCTGGTCAGAATTCGTCTGCAGCCCTATAATTACCACTGACAAGACTCGCAACAGCCTCGCGATTCCCTCGTTCATACAAAACTACAGCCAATCAGTATCTCGCACATGTGTGCGACTAGTCAATCCGCCACGATGGCGCTGTAACCATAACGATTGAAATGCTTACCGCAAAACACACTTGGTTCGTGGACTGGGAAGCAGGCACACTCAGCAACTGACACAGTTCCAATGGCTCAGAGTGCCGAAACCTTCAGGCAGACGAATACACCGGCACACACACACACACCAGACAGAGGAGAGGTCAGAATCTGGGAAGAAGGTCAGTAGTGGTAACCAGCACACACAAAATGCCGCGAACACATAATGGAGGCCTCTCCATCCTTTTCACCGCACTGTCTGTCTGTCAGCCCCTCACTTCGTCACGGCTGCACACTGCGTACTAAATTCGCAGGCGCCATACTGAGACGGTGATGCAAATGTGTCGGCGGCTTGGGCAAGCTGTGTGTCAGCGTGTGTTGCCGACTCAGTACCCCCCCCCCCCCCCCCCCCCGCCTCGTGTGCTGCCGAAAACCAGGGCTTCGCGGGGCCGCGTTCAGTCAGCTGCTCTTTTGCTACGCACACAACCTCCACGGAGCTTAGTCATGGCGGATGTTTCCCTGGTGCTTGGTTGGATTTTACAGTTTTGACGACGCTTGGCTTCAAGCGAATACAGCCACGAGTCTGAAATATTCGCATACGTCTTTACATTGTAGTTATGTGTCGCTATACGTCCTTACACTACGGTAATGTGTCATCATACGTCTTTACATTGTAGTGATGTGTCACCATACGTCTTTATAAGGCAGCGTCTGTAAGCTTCGGGTAAACTCGGTGTGATGTCACACTTCGGCTTTCTCCGGTAAGCGAGCGCTCTTCCGGGTACGAGCAACTTGAGGCGGCCGCGCGGCAGTATTGTCACATAGAACTTGACGAAAAGAGACGTTACGGGGGCGATGTTGCGGTAGAAAGAATTTGAAAGAGAGCTCCCCTCCCCTCCATTTTTGTTTGTTGATAAAATGGCAGTCGCTGAGCCTCACCGATATTGAAGTAGGCCCAGTTAGGTCAGGTTTAGTAGACCAAGTACTGAGTAGACGTTCTGTCTTCTTGGGTTGTACCCCAAACATGTTTGTTTGCTCACTCACTCACTTTGTTTACTAGCCTTCGCTCTCGCTTTTCATTTTTATCTTTCTTTTTTTTTTCGTGGGGGATGGATGGGGGACAGCTCAGTCTTCAAACCCTCTCCCCCCCCCCCTCCCCTGGAAACACTTTCATTATTGTACAGTTTGCTAAATAATGTTCTTCCTCTCCCCCTTTTCGAGTTTGCGTCCGTTTCTATGACTACAGCATCACACTGTAGCAAGTGGAATTAAACTGAAAACCATTAGTGACGTGCATGCATTTGTTGGTCAAGCTTACAAAGTCATTCCTAAACGCGCTTTTGTTACGGAGAACATCACAGTCACTGAGTACAGATACCGGAGTAGTTTGGTCGCCTTTGTGAAAACCAATAATTTTCTGTTGTTGGTTTGAAGATTATACCTTCAAAATACATCAAAATGTCAAAGTGAAATCACTTTGCGTACTGATTAAAAAAAAAACAACTTATTTTCTTTTAGAGAGGGAGACAGCGGGAGAACACTTCCTCCCCTCTCGAACACACTGTAGCAAGTCGCACAAATAAATACAAAAAGCACAATTGATACATGTGGATGTATTTGCATTTCGATTGTTTACTGATCCGCAAACTATCACTTTTTATGACAGAGAAAGAGAGAATTCTCTCCTGTAGTGATGTGTCATCATACGTCTTTACATTGTAGTGATGTGTCACCATACGTCTTTACATTGTAGTGATGTGTCATACGTCTTTACATTGTAGTGGTGTGCCATCATACGTCTTTATACTGTAGTGATGTGTCATCATACGTCTTTACACTGTAGTGATGTGTCATACGTCTTTACACTGTAGTGATGTGTCACCATACGTCTTTACACTGTAGTGATGTGCCATCATACGTCTTTACACTGTAGTGATGTGTCATCATACGTCTTTACACTGTAGTAATGTACGTGTCATTATACGTCTTTACACTGTGGTACTGTGCCATACGTCTTTACACTGCAGTAATATGTCATTATACGTCTTTACACTGTGGTACTGTGCCATACGTTTTTACATTGTAGTAATGTGTCATCATGCGTCTTTACACTGTCGTGATGTGCCGTTTTCTGGCTGATGAATGGGTCATTTCTTCCCACAGACAAACCGAAATCCCAAAAGTAACGCTGAAGTTTCCAGTGCTACTCACGTTTGGGGGAAAAAATGGAAACACTGGGTGCTACTGTTGACTGGATTTCGGTTTGCCTGTGTCAGTGAAACAAAATAGTCGTGTATCACCCAGAAACAAAACCGGCTTGACCTTCACCGTACTTCCTGGGTCGTGGCTGACTCACTGATACACATGTATGTCAATGACTTTTTCATTTTTGAAAGATAAGCGTTCTCACTCCAGACAGTCTTCATATATGTGTGTGTGTGTGTGTGTGTGTGTGTGTGTGTGTGTGTGTGTGTGTGTGTGTGTGATCTACGTAAAAAAAGGGGCAAATACTCCATTAGAAATGAAGAAAGAAGTGTAGTCTACGGTCCCAAGTTTAAAGCGCACGGTTACACGGCTGCCAGTCTGCATGTTGCCGTACTCGGCTGCCGGCTGGCGGGCAAGTGTTCCGCGGCACACGCAGCCTGCGGCGTTGCAAGCTTTGGGCAGTGATTGGTCAGTTGGCTGTACGGGCTGCCTGTGGCTAGCTGGCTGCCAGGAAAAATAGAACGGCTTTCTATTCCCGCGCCGGCACCGGCAAGGGGGATTTGCCAGCTGGCAGCCAGCGATTTAATTAGGGTTACCAGCCCTGCAAGTACCAATCCTGGCAACGTGTAGCAGCCGCCCTAAGCAGGGATGTACTGGGATATTGTTTCAGGTTGCAGACTGGTATTGTGTCAGGCATGCATGGTCAGCGTCTGGTGCAGTAAGCCAGCGTCTTCGGAACCCCCCTCGGGCCCGCCTAGCACAGCTGTGTATGCGTCATGCAGGCAGGTTGGGGAAAGGGAGGGAAAGGGAAGCGGGCTGTTGGTTATCTGCGCATCTGTGACGTTAATCAACAAAATGAGAGAGAGAGAGAGAGAGAGAGAGAGAGCAAAACCGGATACAACTGAAGTGATCGAAGTGATTCAGTGTCACCGGCTGTGCGGCCTTGCAGCACTGAGCTGCCATGACATACAAACTCAAACACGGTTCATATAAGCCCGCCAAACCACGCCGCGGCCAACTCGCCTCTATGATAACTTCAGTACTAGCGGTAGGAAGCTCTGAATGGGCCGACACATGTACATCACGCCTGCAGGGCACAGCACGTGAAACACCGGCACATGTGCACATCACAGTCGTCACGGTTGCGCTCGGTGTGTCTGCTAACTACAAAATTGAACACAGCTGTGCTCGGTCACGTGACAAACCCGGCGCCGGATTGAAGATGCACGTATCTGCGCGCCGCGGGGTGACGCCGGCCGGCCGGTAGTACAGCCGATCATGACTGATCAGAATCTGTTGTGGACTGAAACCACTGAGTGACAGTCACGGTTGTGGCTATTTGAAATCCGGGTTGTTGTGATGACGCCACAGCGGCGGAAACCCCCAAAATTACAACTGTGTCACAACTGTGGCGTTCCGCAGTGCCCAGTTAAAGAACCGGCTTTACAACCGGCCGCCACAGTGACTGAGGTAGAACACATGAACCGTAACTGCGGAAGGCGGCGCAACTGACCGACTGACACAATTTCGGGTCATTACTTCTCCGTAGTTTTGTGGCAGTGCTTTTTTTTTTTTTTTTTTTTTTGTAAGCAATGGCGGACGGAAAAGAAAAACTCCGCGGCCTCAGCCATATGGCGACGGATCGATAAAGAGAGAGAGACTGAGAGAACAGCCGGTGTAGGACACTGATCGGATTTCTCGTGCTGAACTGGCCGGCAACTGACAGAACATTGTGTAACTGTGACGTTAGAGAGTGAGAGAGAGAGAGAGCAGTGTAGGACATTACTGAATTTGGTCAGTCGTGAATAAGAACAAAACAAGAGGATCATAGTCCCGGGCTCGCGCGACAACAACAGAACATTCTGCAACTTGTCGCCGTACGAGCAAGAGAGGGATGGAGAGAGAGGCGGCAAGGCGCAAAAACCCGACCACATCGAGAGTGTGCCAACTGCCAAACAAACTGCCGTGCCTCTGTCAATGCCAACCGGCGGTCAGTTAGTGATGGCACTGAGCTGGATTGAGTCTCAGTCTCTGCTAGTATTCTCAGCTGTGCTAAGGCCGGCGGCATGTGTTCTCATCAGTCGTCACACGTCATAGCCCCAAACCGCATCATTATCGGTATTGATTAGGACAATACCCAGTCTCAGTTAGGCATCACGCCGGCTGACTCAAGCAGACCGAACCGGCCATCATTGCACTTGGGGAGGGGGTGTGTGACGGTACGCAAGGAAGCAGTCTATTATACTGTTACTAGTCAATGTCAGTAGAGTTTTAATGCAATACGCCTACGTCTACTGGCCGCGGGGACTTGAAATGGAGGGCGCCTGTCCGGCGGCGCGTTGAGTTTTATCCTAAAGAAAAGCGCACTATACAAATACCATTTATCATTACTTGGTTATTATTGACACCACACTGACACAGGCGGGCGTCTCACTCAGTGACCGCTCAAGTTTTTCCGGTCGTACTGACTTGACCCGGAAGCTGTCTGTGCCAGTTTAATAACAATAATAAAAATAGTAAATATAATACTAAAAGTTAAATTCGTTTGAAAGTGACAACTGTCCCTCAGTAGATGATTCAGGCGCCATTACAGAAATTTGATTTGACACCAACATTTTGAGGCTCGCACACACAGCTTGGACACACACACACACACACACACACACACACACACACACACACACACACACACACACACACACACATCGGACACACAGAGCTCGGACACACACACACACACACACACACACACACACACACAGAGCTCGGACACACACACACACACATACACACACACACACACACAGCTCGCTCGCACACACACACACACACACACAGCTCGGACACACACACACACACACACACACACACACACACACACACACACACACACACACACACACAGCTCGGACACACACACACACACACACACACACACACACACACACACACAGAGCTCGGACACACACACACACACACACACACACACACACACACACACACAACTCGGACACACACACACACACACACACACACACACACACACACACACACACACAGAGCTCGGACACACACACACACACACACACACACACACACACACACCGTGGCACACACACATTCACACGCACACACACAGAGCTCGCACACACACACACACACACACACACACAGCTCGAACACACACACACACACATACATACACACACACACACACACACACACACACACACACACACACACACACACACAGCTCGGACACACACTGAAACACCAAGCATGGCAGCCACACAGTGCAACACGAGCAGCAGAGGTAATTGGTGACTCAGTAGCTGGGGGAAATGATGCGATACAGGGCCGGATCAATGAGTTTTCAGGGCGGTGTGCTGAATTTTTGTTGCTGCCTATTGCCCGGGTCTTGTAAGAGGCCAAACACAACAACCAACGTTTTTGAGTTTCCAACTGTTGTTATATACGGCACTAAAACACAAGCGTTACAACTCAATTTTAAACAATTATTTACAGTTTGATGCTACTGCCGGAGGGGGGGGGGCTGTAGTACCAAAGCACCCCCCCCCCCCCCTCGGATCCAGCCGGGGTGGCCGAATGGTAGAGCGTTGGACTTCTAATGCTCGGGTCGTGAGTTCGTATGCCTGCTGGGGCCAGATATTTGTGCTGGCTTTTTCATCGTAGCCCTGTCTTTGATATCACCCGTATGTGGTGGAAAAGGACGTTAACCCCCCCCCCCCCCCCGGATCCGGCCCTGCGATAGTTTCTGATCAGTCATAGTTACCGTAATCCCTTGCCGCCTCCGCCGTTATCTTCAAGTACCAGATCACCGGTTCCCAATGGCCTTTCCAGTTTAGAGATGACAACATCACATGGCGGAACAGGGGCGCCGGAAGATGTTGGGGGGAGGGGGGGGCAGAATCTCGGAGGGGGGAACTTTGCCCGAAGAAAGTGAAAAGCGGGGGGGGGGGGGGGGGGGGGCGATCAAATGCTGCGTAGACAAAAAAACCTTTACGAACCAGGACGTTGCCCGAAAAAAGTGAAAAGCGGGGGGGGGGGGGGGGGGGGGGCAATCAGATGAGCGGACAGCCTTCGGTCCGCAAAAACAGAAGTTCTCTGTTGGGTGGGATGAGGGAGAGAGCACTAAGAGGGGTAGGGAGAGAGGTAGGGGAAGGGGGGGGGGGGGGCAAGACCATGGCTTTGCTCCCCCCCCCCTCTTGCCATAGTCACCTGATTTTCCAGGGGGGACTTCGTTACGGGGGGGGGGGGGGGGCAGCTGCCTCCCCTGCCCCCCCGGTTCCGGCGCCCCTGCGGAAGCTTCGCGACGGATACAGCGTCAGACGGTAGCTAACCAGTCAGCCAAGATACACCGCTGCACATGAACACAAGTAGTCCACAGGCTGGGCCAATAGCAAGGCTCCATTTTCAGTGTTGTCAAACTCACCTGGCATGGATCTTACTAACAAAACAAATAAACACCCCAAAGCTGTCATTTTTCACACCACAACAACAATTTTGAAAACAAGCAAAAGTTTCAGGCTATAGTAATTTAGTGCAGTTGTGACTACAATCCCCGGAAGCCATTAGTGGCCGGTCTGTAGCCTCCGACCGGCCTCAGCGATTTATATTACACCGATGCACAGCCTGAGGCTGCATGATAACTGATATCACGACTGTGACATGAATATTCAAGCACTGACTCACGCGTGCGGCTCAGGCAGGCAATCTGAGTGGGCTATTTGGGGGGAAGGAGCGGGGGGGGGGGGGGGGGGGGTTAATGTCCTTTTCCACCACGTAAGGGTGATATCAAAGACGGGGCAACGAGAAAAAGACCAGCACAAATATTTGGCCCCAGCCGGGACTCGAACTCACGACCCGAGCATTGAGAGTCCAACGCTTTAGCATTCGGCTATCCCGGCTCCCCCAGTGGGCTATAGAAATAGTCAGGTAGTAGTGGGAGTGGGCGTTCAGGGGTTTAACGTCCTTTTCCACCACATATCACAGTAGTAGTAGTAGTAGTAGTAGTAGTAGTAGTACTGATGAGTATTTCAGCCTCTATGGCGCCTGTCCTTCGTTATGTCCTGTGCGCTTTACTAACTTACCAGTCGCCTAATGGCTGTGTTACAAATTTGTAGCCGAGTGGTTTGGACCCTCTCGCCCACTACCCTAGGTTCTCCGGCCAGCTGTGTGCCGCGGGCTTTGTTCGCCTGTATGCTAGCCGCACGCGTGCAGCGTTGCGGATCCACGATGGCTCATGTGCCAGTTAGTCGTGTTTGTTTGTGTCTGATTAGTGTCAAATATCTCCGTAGTCCCTTCACTTAGAATAATTCTGTAAACTGCACTAGTTTCATGACACTTTGTACATTTTAATTATGTTTTGTTGTTAGCGATAGCTTCAAGTTTAACGGGTGTAATTTAGCATTTTATGCTCTTTTCAAAAGCGTTGTCCCGGTTTTTTGGCTCTTTCAGCGGCTGTAGAATATTTTCTGTTTTCCATTAAGATTGCAATTCCATATCATTTTATATAATTTTATCATTTTATAGTATTTTTCACGTTCTTTTAAATGTCTTTTGTCCGAAGTTTGTAGCTATTGTATTACGCCCGCTATCGTTAGTTTTCTGTGTGCTAACAAACAAAGATTTTGCCGCTACGGGTGCATCTTCGCTTTTTTTCTGCTCCGTTGTCTTCTTTGCGGGCCGCTCTGGGCGCATAAAGAGCTGCGAGCCACGGTTCGCTGGACACACACGCTCTCGCTCTCAGCCCTGGACTCTGCGTTTGCTCTGTATTCTGCCTTGTTTTTGTAGTTTCCTACCAATAAAACTTATGTCATAGCGACCTCTGTGTTTGCCTCCCTGCCTGCATGAACCGGACCCCCGACACCTGGTTACAAACTAATAAAAGCTTGGGCTATGTTTTGATTGTATTGATGGCTTCGTTTAATTCCTAATTCTTACGTATTGTGTTGCATATGGCTGTGAAGAAAGAAACTGCACTTCATTTGGATGAGTGGTTTTAGCGTGTTTCAGTGTTGTAATTCATATCTCCCGCTTTCTGAGCAGCCACAGTTTTACCTGAATGTTCCAGAACTGTGTAGAGACGTTCAGTTGTAAGTTGTTTTCCTTTCATGGTAGATTCCTGGGGTCTGATGCGTGGACATGGACAATTATTGTCTGAGACTATCACGAAGTCAGAGACTTCAAAGTCTGCGACTTTGGGAAGTCAGAAAATTCGATGCATGGACAGAGACTTCACCTTAGACTACGAAGTCACAGACAAGCTGGCTTTTGTCTCAGCCTACGGGGTCAAACTATTTTTAGAGCGGGGGAAACCACCCAGAACTAACTCCACAAACCGGAATGGTGTGAAGAACAGTTTGACGTCACTTGCAAAAATCGTAAAAATGGCAGACGGTCTCGTCATAGCTAGACAATGACGTCACTTTTAGAAAATATTCATTTCCTGCTGAATGATGAGCCACTAGACGTGTGAACGTTCTACCAAAGACCGTAGATAATAATATTATCTACGGCCTTTGGTTCTACTAACCGTACTTTGGTCGACACCGATGAGCTCTGCCACTGTGTTTTGGAAAGTACCAGTGGCATAATACCGAAGTGTCAACAACACTTGCAACACAGGTGTGAGGGCTCCTGTCCGTCTTGCAGGGTACTCCAGCTCATGTTCTATCTCTGCTGTTAACTCCAAGATAGAGCGTCGGCTGAAGCGAAATTTCTCATACACTTTGCTATCATCATACACTTCTAGAGGGTGCGTTCTGTCATGAAAAATCCTCAATCTTCGGCGTTGTCTTCGTTGATAGAACGCGAAAGCAATGGCTGCCGCCATATTTGTTTTGACGAAAGTCTGAGACAATCCTCCGTTCACCTGCTCTATCGTGGGTGTAAATTTTGGCTCGTTTAGTCCACGGTTTAGTCTGTTTCTTCGCATTGTCCGGGTCCATGCATAGCTAACAACGCCGTTTAGTCCCAGACAACTCATATAGTCCCTGACTTTCCGTATTGTCTCGCTCCATACATCACATCCCAGAACTAGGCTCTGTGTACAGGACGCCTCGTTCGAAATACAAAGTTCTTTAGAAGGACGTCATCAGAAATGTGACGTAAGATAAAGCGGACCAATGCTATGCGCGCTCTGTAAACAGCGGATAGCGTCTGGCACTTCCAGGTACTCGCAACATGGCGCGCGGCGGCGTCACACTTCCAGCACCGCAAGGGGGTCTATCTTTTTTCTTTTTTTTTTTTTTTAGGTCTGTGGTCGTAGATCTCTTAGTGACGTAATCGCTTGGCTTGTTTTGGCGTCATAGAAAACTGATGCAACATCAAGTTGTTCAAGTATGTTCCCGCGCAACGTAGGCAATGATGCCGTCTTTGTTGACGTTTTGAATCTGTAATTTGATTGGAAGGTGAGTTGTGTGGGGTGACATGTCTAACATTTCCTCGAAAGTTCTTGTGGCGTGTGGTCGTATGGGTTACCTGTATAACCTGTATAAACGACGCTGCTGTAACACAGAGAGAGAGAGAGAGAGAGAGAGAGAGAGAGAGAGAGAGGGAGAGAGAGAGAGAGAGAGAGAGAGAGAGAGAGAGAACGAACGAACGAACGAACGAACGAACTTTATTTTCCAACGGAAGTGATTTAACCAAACAATGATTATTTTTCAATCAGCCGTTGCTACAAAAACAAAAGACTACAATGGCAAGATTAAAGGAAAATACAAGAAAAAAGAAAGAAAGAAAAAAAAAACAATGGCAAAATAAAGAAAAAAATTACTCGAAAGAAAAAATCTTTCTCTCACTCTCCCTCACACACACACACACACACACACACACACACACACACACACACACACCCCTGACATGGTTGTTCAGATTATACACCAAAATGGACACTTGAAAAAAACTTTCTTATTACCGAGAAGTAAACGTCTGGTTCAGTGTTTCAGTTTCAAGTAGATGGGAAAACAGTCTTTTTCTGAAAGTGGAACGTGACGGAATAATTTTTAGACTTGGTGGTAGTGAGTTCCAGACTGTGGGCCCAGAGAAAGCAAAACTCATTTTATATATGTCTACCCTAGGGAGTGGGAGTGGTATACAACCGTTTCTCATTCCTCTAGTGGCATGTGTCAGAGAGAGAGAGAGAGAGAGAGAGATGGTGTATTGAGAGATTGATGAGAGACTGTCAGCCGGAGTTTGTAAATAAATTCTGTCCGTCGTTTTCAGTCGAGAGCGTCGGTGTTTTGTTCAGCCACTGCAATGATCTTGACAATATACCGCCGGCCACGTAGGATTCCAAAAGAACTAGTCACACGTTTACCACCACCATCTTACTACAACTGTGACAGGCTGTCATTTGCCAAAGTTTTCGGGGACGTTTAATTTTTTGTGCTCCCTCCCCCCCCCCCCCCCCCCTCAGGTCACCTATTCCTAGCCCTTCATCTTTTGTCAGTTGCTATGTACACATACGGCAGGAACAGTAATCAACACGACAAGGGAGCTAACAGACGCCAAATCTGTGCCACTCTCTGGGGCACAGAGTCTTTCAGTGGAAAGTACCTCTGTGCACAGTGGGGAAATGGCGCTCACTGCGCTACCGTGACGGGCCTAAATTGTCTCGGTGCTCTCAAACACAAGGTCGCGCACTATGTCATCCTTGACCAGCTTTGAACCCAGAGGGATCCTCAGTGGCGCAAGTGATGGCAGGCTGTCTTCAGAGTGAAAGTAGGCGTGTTTCTGAATCAGAGACATACATAACATGTCTCTGTCTGAATGGACAGATCTATTATTACATTCAGTCTTAGAGCACGGGTGTGTATGCTTTTGTAATCGTCTCTTATTCCACCACAAGGCAGGTACGTGATCGTCTGCACCGTGCAATAATACTTGCCTGTAGAGTGCAACACCCTTGCCTGTCAGAGTGCAACCCCCTTGCCGTTTACTCACATCCTGTTGGATCAGTGTACCACGTAAACAGTGCCATCAAAGCGCAACAATAATTGTCCGCTGGCAAAGATTTTGCCCAAACGAAAAGTGGTCGGATATTCAAGACTTCGTTTCAAATCAAATGATATGACACACAAGTCTCTGCTTTTCTAAAAAAAAATCGCCATTTTTTAAAATGGCGCTGGGTGTAAGCAGTCACATTTTCACGCCCCGCCGAAAAGGGACTGCACTCTGGAGTCTAAATCTGTGCATCAAGTTCTGAGGATACGTGATTGCCTCCCTTGCTTCTACGCATCGCCAACCAACACCTCGACTGAAGCGCGTCGGGTCATTTTTCACCAATACTTGGTATGATCAGGGAGAGATTCCAACTTTTTGTTTTGGTCATCTCTCCACACTGACTGGCCAGCGCGGCAGACTTGACACAAATCGCGCGGAGACTGCTCGTGCTACTAGAGGATTATCTAAGTGTATGTGATCATACTTTTATGCGATACTTCTTTACCTAACATATTGTGCAGAGTGGGCACCGGCCAAAAGAACATTAATTTTTCTGGTTTTAAAAAGGACTGGACATTGATTTGATTTGATTTGATTTGATTTGATTTGATTTGATTTGATTTGATTTGATTTGATTTGATTTGATGGACAGACTGACACCGGCCTGTCCTGTTGATCGCTGCCGGACAAAATCGCCAGTCAGTTGTACAGTTACGGCAAAACTGACAGACGTGTAACCGTACATACAATTATACAGTTGGTGGCGTTTGTTGTCTGGTAATAGTGAGACTTAGTAGGGCTTCGTACGGAGAACTTCGCTGAGCAGCGTAACCCACTTGCATGTAAATTAGGCACGTTACGGGTACCATTAGCTAATCGCAGCGCGTTAGCAGCTCGCGGCCTCTGCCGTGTGAGCCTAATTTACATGTAAATGGGTTACGCTGCTCAACGAAGTCCTCCGTACGAAATCCTACTAAGTCTCACTACTATTGTCCAGCCAAGTGTTGTGCTTATTTTGTCATGATGATGATGGTGATGGCTAGTATTATTGTCAGCTGTTATCGTTATTATTACGATGATGATGACGATGATGATGACGTAGTGACGATCATGATGATTTAACGATTGGTTGGCGATGCTGAGTAGCAAGGGAGGCAATCACGTATTCTCCGAACCCGATGCACAGATTTTTGTGTCTGTTAGCTCCCTTGTCCTGGTGATAACTCTTCCTGCCGCATGAATACACGGCAACAAAGGATGAATGGCATGCGAAGAGTAGGGGGGGGGGGGGGAGCAAGAGCGAGCGAGCGAGAGAGAGAGAGAGAGAGAGAGAGAGGGGGGTAGGGAGAGGGAGAGAACGGACGAACGAACGAACGAAACTTTATTTTACAAGGATAAAAGATTAGGTACGCAGACCTGTCTTACATCAGAGAGAGAGAGAGAGAGAGAGAGGGGGGGGGGGGGGGAAAGAGAGAATGAGCACAAACAAGTAAACATTCCCGAAAACTGACTTTGGTGACCGGGCCACGGCCAAAGCCTGGCGTTCACTGAGTTATCGAGTCTCCGGTATGGCCGCAGCACTAGTGGTGGAAATGATTAGTAATAATAACTATGTATTGTATAGGCGCTTTACCCAATTTCTTGAATTGGCTCTGGCAAAGCGCCGCGAGATTACTGAACCCAATTCAGTATTTAACACCGACGCACGCTCACGTGAATCACACGCATGCCGGCTCTCACACACTGGACATGACTCGAACCCATTACAACCACTGACGTCAGGGGTGCGAAGCCGGGGATCAGCGGCTCAGCTATTTAAGTCAGTTTCGGAATTTTAGAATCAGTTGCATTTCAGTTAGTTTCGATTTTTGTGGGCTGAATATTACCAGAGCCGGGCCGGGGGCCGAGGAAGCCGCAGTACTCGGAGAGAGCCCCCGACGATCCGTCGGCCCGAATGACTTGAACAGTGCCACATACGGCTGACTCTGAGAAGCGTGAGGAAAATTTCTTCGCCCGGCCGAGTCGGTGGGACTCGAACCTAACCTCCCCGCGCATTCAAGTTGGTCGCGAAGTCTCTTCAGTAGCCACTGGACCACCGACTGCCCCGGAAACCAAGTCCTCCCAATACTGTATCAAGAGTCCCCAATGGTTCGCTTGATAATACTGAGAGTCAATTCTACTGCTCATGAGCTGAGTTCAGTCTTCAGGGGGCCCATTCAGTAAACCACGCCGAAAAATTACGTCACTTTGTGCAGCGCAGCACCGGTCATGGACGGACGCTGCACAGGCGACCACCTCACAACTGCAGTGGACTTTTCGCTTTAGTTCTAACAATGATGCTACACCGCGTCAGCCGGGTAGCTTGATCGATACAAGGTGAACTTCTCTAACCCGGCCATGCACTGACTACCAGACGCCATAGCGTATGGTACTTGCCGCCGCGCGCCGACTGAGCAGGTTCTCTTTGTGCTAACGGCAGCATCAGTTCGGTCTATAAACACACTGAGACACTGACTTTTGTGGTATGGCACGCGGCATGGAGTAGCGAGCGGTCTGGTCGGTGTGTTCAAGGCTGCTGTGAACTTGATTTGAAACCGGTATTGTTCGCTGACCCGCATTTCCAGCGCAGGTGTCAGTCCGGCGTTCGTCACAGTCCTGGCTGAGGACGGTACACAACAGGTAGGTCAGCTGTTGGTAGTTCGGCCACGCGCCGCGTATCATTACACGGGATGTACTGCATAATGTGTTCCGCAGAGTACAGCGGCCACCAGTTTTCGGGTCGCGATGTGACCCTGAACTTTAAATTTGGATCTATGGCAAAATTCAACTCTGTACCATCGGGTTTCACTACGCTTTCCTCTGCACGGACTGGCCCGAAGTCGGCTAGCCGAGTCCTGCGCCGAGACAAGTGATACTGGCTGTGGCTTATAAGAAGAAGAAAAAAAATACACGGTGACAAGGAAAGTGGACAGTTCTGAACAACTTTGTGGTCAACGTGGTATTTCACAGCGTGCACAAAAGCGGTGAGTTCTGTCGCATTCACCAGCACAGTACATTTTCAGCCTGCTTCAGAGATTATTGTCTGCATGAGTTGTCCCCCGTGCATACACAGAACCGCAGCCGGCATGCAAGCACTGATTTTTCGTGGCAACTTTGTGCTCTGTCACGAAAAAAATGCGTGCTTGTTGCGGCAAGGGAGACAGCGGGACATACACCGTGGCTGTTCTTTTCTTTCTTTCTTTTTTTTAAATAAAATCATGTATCACTATTCAGCTCTCAAATTCACATGATATCAGCAGCGGCGCTCGAACGAGAGCCGAGAAATCCACCTTCGTCGGGACGAATCTGTGCCGGCACTGATTGTCAGTGATGTACAGCAAAAATCACCGACGTCACAGTGCTGTGTCGGCTTAGTCTCAAGGCCGCTAGAGAAGGAATCCAGTTTCACCGTCAAGCAGCACGTGCTTTTTGCCGTGTCAGTACTGCGCAGGTGCCAGTGTAGAAGCGACCTCCGCAAACCGTGGTCAGGGCTGAGTTGGATATTTCTGTTTCGTTCCAGTACTGTACCGACAGTGTCGTTATATTATGTCAGTTTTCCTACTGCACGGGACTCAACCACGTGACTTGAAGGTTTCGGAACTGAGACTGAGACGCCGGTTTAGCCTATTTCCAAAGAGAAAGCATATAGTACGGTTGGCGAAACAGTAAAAAAGTCAGCAGAAGTATTCAGTCGGGAAGAAGAATCCACATTCCTGTTTCAAGTTTCTGTAGAAAAAACAGAAATATCAGAGTTTTCTGCAGACTGAAAACCGACTTTTCTGCGGAAAAAAACACAAACAAACAAACAAACACTTAGCCGGCTGCAGGCTGAAATAGGTTTTGTAGTAGTAGTAGTAGTTGTTGTTGTTGTTGTGTAGCTCGTGAATTACAGCTAGTATAGTATCCAAAAGCTCCTACCTCAGTATATTTTCACGCTGATTGTGGAAGGAAGTTTGCATCCACTGGCACTCAGAGTCGCGTTCCTCAGTGCAGTGAAGACAGTGGCCTGCAGGTAAAACTAAACTGAACTGAACTGAAACAGTTATGGACTTTTCCCATAGAAACGTATCTCAGCCCTAAGGCAGGGCTCCACTGCCGGTGTAGCATCCGGTCCGGTCCCCCCTCTGAAGTAGTCCCCCGGGGGACCAATTCGTGGCAAAAACTGCTCTATAATGGTCCCCCCCTTAGACATCCAGCCTCGTTTTCGACTGGTCCCCCTGGGCGATTTTGGTCCCCCCTCGCATCCAAAATAGGCCCCCTCTCGAACTGGTCCCCCTCTTTTCTAACCAATGTAGAGCTATGTCAGTATTTATTTTTAACTTTATTGTTACAAAACTTTATTGTCCCCAAAAGCACAGGGCCATAGGAACATTTTTTTTCTTTTTTTCCGATTTATGTGCTTGTTGTTATTTTTGTGTGTGTGAGATATATTTGTTTGGTTGTGTTCTTGTTTCTTTCAGTTGTTTTTTTGCATTGGTTGTTTTTTGCTGTCCACATTTCCTGTCATTTTTTTAAAACTGGAAATAGCATTTAGAGAATAACATCAAAGACCAAGTATCTAATATTTTCTATACAACGCCATAGAAAAATATTTCTTCAAAATTAAGTAAGTGTCCATGACATGAAAACTAGTTGCCACCTTTGGCTTTCAGCGTACTTCAAGTAGACAGTCAAGACTGAGTACCAGTGTCTCAAATCATGACCCTTGAAACAACAAAAACAGCAGAAGACTAACAGTTCTGGTCTAAGGAGTGACACAAAAAACAGGAGCAAAGTGATGTCCAAGATTCATTATATAAATTACTCTGTCTGTTTTCAATGGGGCCGATTGCCAAACTGGCCCGTATTTCAGCCACCTAGGTTGTCGGCCTGGAGCCTCTCTTGTGAACACATACACGGGCGTGTCCAAGAGGGTGGCTGCAGCAAATATCTCAACCTCGGTGGCCCAAGTACGGAATGAATTGTCGTGTACTTATAATTATAGGCATGTTTGACACGAGTCACGTGACGTGTCAAGAAGCGTGGCGACCGTTTTCTCATCCCACAAAAAAAAATAAATAAAAGAAAAGAAAAAACAAATCTAAACTTTTAAAAGTGATTTAACTTCGTAGATTTGCCGTTCTATGTAGCCTATACTTTTGTTTTTTAGTGGCGACCGTTTCCTCATCCCACAAAAAAAAAAAAAGAGAAAATAAAAAAAACAAAAGTATAGGCTACATAGAACGGCAAATCTACGAAGTTAAATCACTTTTAAAAGTTTAGATTTGACACTGTAACCTTGACCCAGTTCAAGATCATCTTGAATAACATCTCTGTACAAAAATGAAAATAATTATACATATAACGAAAGAGGTGTGTGTGTGTGTGTGTGTGTGTGCGCGTGTGTGTTTGCGTGCGTGCGTGCGTGAGTGAGTGTGCACGCGTGCGTGCGTGCGTGCATAATGTGTGTGTGTGTGTGTTTGAGAGATGGGGGGAGGAGAGAAAGTGTGGGGGGCGAGAGAGAGAGAGAGAGAGTGTGAGAGAGATCCAGAGTCACGTTTTCTACTGAGTTGACACACACTATAACAATAAAGTTAAAAATAAATACTGACATAGCTCTACATTGGTTAGAAAAGAGGGGGACCAGTTCGAGAGGGGGCCTACTTTGGATGCGAGGGGGGACCAAAATCGCCCAGGGGGACCAGTCGAAAACGAGGCTGGATGTCTAAGGGGGGACCATTATAGAGCAGTTTTTGCCACGAATTGGTCCCCCGGGGGACTGCTTCAGAGGGGGGACCGGACCGGATCCTACACCGGCTTAGTTCCAAAACTGGAACGAGGACCGTGCGCTCTGCTGGCCGGCGATGCAGTACAGGAGAACAGATGGAGCCCTCAGTCACCGTACAACTTGAACTTGTAAACACTGTCACTGTATTGTGACTTACTGTCGACCTTGTGTGATTGTCCGTGAAGGTCAAGCTGGGTGATTAATTTTCGCCCCATCCTGGCCTGTCAGGGCGCAGTGACCTCCCGGCTGCGATGTCAGTGATTATCTTATCTGTCCGGCCGCGATGAGCGCGGCCGTAGACTGACCAGTGTGCTGTTGTCGCGAAAGTCTGTCGGCACAACTCTTACGGGCACGAACCCGACCGGCCGTCCCGAGCCCGTAATATAATAAGACTTGTTAAAAAGAAACAGCCACTGCACACCAGAAGCAGCCACTTCAAACCATTATTACAGCGAGACAGCTGCAGCCGGATTGCGTAACAGTAGCTTGAAGTGGCTCTTAGCGATATGAATGAAGTTTTCAAGTAGATACAATTTTGGTGTGGGCTTTAAGAGTTAAAAGCCCAGAGGAGACTATACATAATTATGCACATCGTAGTCTCTGTTGTTTCTTCTTACTTTTCTCCCTCTGCAATTTTTGGCTCACTTGTGTAACCATCCATCGTCTCTGTGTGTGTGTGTGTGTGTGTGTGTGTGTGTGTGTGTGTGTGTGTGTGTGTGTGTGTGTGAGTCCGCAGTAAACCTTAAAAGTCTGCAATCTCAGCAAAAAGCCGCAAATACGCGTATTGCGACTCCTTCGACTGTGCATAATCCAGGCAACTCTGTCACAGTTGCAGAGTTTTCAGCGCTTCGGGGACCCTTACAAAACCAGAGCACGAGTTTGTCGTGACATTATTTGGCTTTTGGTCAGTGAGCGAGACACATCGCTACAGTGTCTAGCGGATGTTGAGTGCTGCACGATCTTTCTCGCTCAGTGTCAAAACGCAAACTGAGCTGTGAATCAGGCTGCCCGTGGCTTTTATTGGGGTTTCAGGGACGCTGAAAACTGTGCAACTGTGACAGAGTTGACTGTGCTTGCACGGTCGACTCTGTAAAAAATTTTCACACTTCGGAAAGCTTTTCGTTGGGAGCTTAGACCTTTAACTTTGGCCTTTTCTCAGAATCTACAAACAGCGGAGGCACCATACTTGGCATGCTGGCCCAAGGTCAAGGCCATACAAACTGTTTTGGGGAAAATTATAATATTGCCGGAAACTAAGAACACCAGAGGCACCTTACTTGGCTTCGTGACAGATAGTGATACGGTGTAAGAGCGTGTCCAGTAGTTATCTTATCCTGTCGTAGCTTTGCCAGCTTAGCTTATCCTGATTAGGAACTCACGTTGTTTGGAGGGGAGAGGGTGTGTGTGTGTGTGTGTGTGTGTGTGTGTGTGTGTGTGTGTGTGTGTGTGTACGTGTGTGTGTGTGTGTGTGTGTGTGTGTGTCGAGCATGCGTGTGCGTGTGGAGCGTGTGTGTGTGTGGAGCGTGTGTGTGTGTGTGTGTGTGTGTGTGTAGCGTGTGTGTGTGTGCGTGTGTGTAGCGCGCGCGTGTGTGTGTGTGTGTGTGTGTGTGTGTTTTGGGGGGGTCGTAAGCCGCAGTTTGGTGCCTTCTAATGCAAAAGTGTAATCAACTCACGCGTTTAACAAAGTGACTTTAAGGGTTTTTGTTTTGTTTTGTTTTGTTTTTTTGGTCTCGCAAAATGCCCCGGCGTCTGTCTGTCGTCTGTCTGTCTGCCTGTCTGTCTGTCTATCCGGGCTGTGTCAAACTTTAACATTTGCTTTTCCGTCCTCCAGAACTACGGGGAGCCGGGGTGGCCGAAGAGTAGAGCGTTGGACTTCTAATGCTCGGGTCGTGAGTTCGTATCGCGGCTGGGACCAAATATGTTGTGCTGGCGTTTTCATCGTTGCCCCGTCTTTGATATCACCCGTTTGTGGTGGAAAAGGACGTTAAACCCCCAAACACCCACCCACCCTACGGAACTTCAAATAGCAGAAACATTGCACCAAACCCAGCACAGTGCGTGGCAGTTCGTGACAAGGGCTTTCCAAGCGTATCATTCTGAATGACGTCCCCAAAAGGTCAAAGTCTTAGAGTCATGACGACAGTTTAAAAAAAATCGATTTCTCTGTTTCTCGGCATCCACAAACACTAGGCTACCCAATCTTTGCACACACAAAAAAGTTAGTACGAAAAGCTTTCATCTGTACTATTAATTTTGGGTGATCTTGACTTCTGTGGTCAAGTTCACAGAGACGGTTTAAGTTTCCGAAATTGACATTTTGGCAGAACATTGTGTCCGTTTTGCATTGGTAGTCGGTAACATCGCACCAAAGCCGGCTCTTAACTGGGCACTGCGGAGCGCCACAGTGCTGTCCACAGTTGTGACACAGTTGTGATTTGGGGGATTTCCGCCGCTGTGGCGTCATCACAGCAACCTGGATTTCAAATAGCCACAACTGTGGCTGTGGTTTCCAAAACAGATTCTGATTGGCTGTACTACGTCACTCCGCGGCGAGCAAACATGGCGGACAGGGCATCTTCAATCGGTTTGTCACTGAGCACAGCTGTGTTCAGTTTTGTAGTTAGTAGACACACCGAACGCAACGGCTATGATGTGCATGTGTGTTTCGCGCGCTGTGCCCAGTTAAGAGCAGGCTTAACAATGCTTTTTGTCCTGTGACCTCTGGTATTGGTCAAGGTCCCACGTGAGTCTTAGAGACGTTTTCGTTCTTCTTCTTCTTTTTCGTCTTTTTCTTATCATTATTATTATTTGTTTAGGCCCAGTGCCGGCTGGGACTCCAGGCTCCACTGCGCGAGTGATGGATTTGAGAAGTGACAACGACACAGCTAACCTGGTGGCCATGAAGCGTCTATCCAAGAGACTGCTGAGTCGACTCAATGTCAAGTGCTGCTTCAAGGTCATCCCAGTTCTTACCATCGTCTTCCTATGCGTGCTCTTCGTCCAGGGATTGCGGAACATCGTGCTGGGTTCTTTGCTGCCCCCTATCTGGAGGCAGCACAGCACTGTGGACCTGGTCAAGATCTATGTGAAACCGTATCGGGATTTACCGGTCGTTGATCGGGGAATATCCGTAACCGATCGTGAAATCGGCATTCTTTCCGACGGCACTGCCGCCACGGCGAGCGGCAACATGTCAGTACCCAAAGTCAACTTGTCTGAAGTAGCGAAGTTCATGCAGCCGGTATCTCCGGAATATTACAAGTACATGGTGAATCTCTTGGACAAGATCCCACACGACAAACCGTCCGTAGAAGAACTCAGAATCCTCAGTTACTTCCGCCCTCTTTTGAATACAACAACGCGAGCTCAGCTGTTCTATACGATGGACGTATTCATACGCGCGTGCCGAGAGCACGGCTGGACCTACTTTCTCATCGGAGGCACACTGCTGGGTGCGTACCGCCATCATGGCCTCATTCCCTGGGATGATGACGTAGACATCGTCATGAACAGCTCTGACGTGCAGGAAGTGCGTCATGTGCTGGGCAACACTCCTGGTTTCACACTTACTCAAGGGAAAGGCGTTTGGAGGTTCTGCTTGTCCGACCTGCCCAACGTGCCGAACCGAACAGACAAATTCCCGTTCATTGACTTGTTTTTCTTTGAGGAAGACAGCACTCACTTGTGGGGCGTTACCGAACACATCAGGAGAATGATCGTGGACAAAAGTAAGGTGCTGCCTCTTAGCACGGAACGCTGGGAACTCTGGGACCTGCCAGTACCGCGGTGTGTTCAGCAGTACGTCGAGACGGAGTACAATGACGTCATGGTGACGTGCGTCTCTGCGCATTTTGTTCACGCAGACTGGCACGCGCAGGAGACTGTTCGAGTGCAGTGCTCTGCCTTGTATCCCGTTTTTCCGTTCGTGTTCAGACACAGGGATCGGACTACTGGAGAAGTTGTGGAGAGCCGGAGAATAGGGGAGCGAGTGATCGAGGACATCATTTCGCCGCCGTTGCCTGCTGTGTGTCTGGAGTAGTGAGACTGTGGATATCATCACCACGCTAATGTGACAATATTACCACCAGCGTAGGGTCGGGGCACAATGGACGTTTGTTTGTTTTGTTGTTTTGGGTTTTTTTTTGTTTTTGTTTGTTTGTTTGTTTTGTTTTTGGGTTTGTTGTTGTTGTTGTTTTTGTTTTGTTTTGGGGGAGGGGGTGTTTTTGTTGTTGTTGTTTTGGTTTGTTTTTGTTGTTGTTTTTTCGGGGTTGTTATTGTCGTTTTGGGTTGTTGTTTTTTTTTGTTGTTTTTTATTTTATTTTAGGTGATCGGGGATATCACGTTAACGCTGGTGCTTGTTGTGTCTGGGGTAGTGTGAGTGATGATATCATCATCGCCTTTACCTGTTGCGTGTGAGTGTTGTTGTTGTTGTTGTTTTTTTTTTTGGGGGGGGGGGAAGGGGGTGTTTTTGTTGTTGTTGTTTTGGGTTGTTTTTGTTGTTGTCTTTTTCGGGGTTGTTGTTGTTGTTTTGGGTAGTTGTTGTTGTCTTTTTCATTTTAGGTGATCGGGGATATCACGTTAACGCTGGTGCTTGTTGTGTCTGGGGTAGTGTGAGTGATGATATCATCGCCTTTACCTGTTGCGTGTGAGTGAGGATATGGCCACACTGACACTGTCCACTGTGAGTTGAGGGAAGTGTGGTCGAGGATATCAAATGGCCACCCTTATACACAGCTGACTGAAGTTGTGCCATTGAGGATATCGCCTTAAAGTGTCTACTACTGCCTTGTCACTATTTGTTTTTCACTTTGTGCACAAACCTTTGTTGTTGTTTTTTTGTCTGCTATTATTTGTTCATTGCTTGTTTTTGTTTGTTGTTCTCGTTTAGATTTTTGTTGTTGTTGTTGTTGTTGTCGTTATATCTCTGTATCCATTGGCTATCATCATAATCAAACTGCTCACAGAAAAATAAATACTAACAATAACTGGATGACAAATTCCTTGCTTTTGTCTTCTTTATTTTTCGTTTATTGTTGTTGGCGCTGCTGTTTGTTTGTTTCTTTGTTTTTTCGTTTGTTTATTGTGGGTTGGTGGTTTGTTTGTTTTTTCGTCGTTGTTGCTGTTGTTGTTTTGATCTGAATGTTGTATGAAAACCGTTTGTTTACACTCAGATACTGCAGTAAACGACTTGGTGCTGACCGGTGCCGGCTTGGACACTCAGTGTCCATCATTTCAAAACAAAGACGTTTGGTTAGCGTCGTTCTACATACCAGGGTCCGACATGTTGGAATGATCTCCCAGCATCAATCCGATATGCAGACACTAAACCATCCTTTAAAAAAAAAAATCTGAAAACCCACCTGTGTGTGTGTGTGTGTGTGTGTGTGTGTGTGTGCGCGCGCGCATTTTTCATTAATTTTCATGTATTGTATTGTATTGTATTGTATTGTATTGTATTGTATTGTATTGTATTGCCGCTGTGTCTGGGCGGACATGACTTTTCCCCATCAGTGAGGGATTAATAAAGTAATCTTATCTCATCACACAGCTCAACCACTGAATAACTGTTGCCACATCAACATCCTGCCGGCCGCGCGCGCGCGCGCGCGTGTGTGTGTGTGTGTGTGTGTGTGTGTGTGGAGACCGGGGACAGGGAAGGCCGTCTATGACGCTGTACATCATTGTGTTTGTAGTTAAATGTAGTGTGTAGTGCCGGTTCTGCCAAGGGAGTCACGGTGAGTGTGTTCATTGCATTAAGACGCCCTGAGCTCCCGCGCGAGGGCCGAGGGCGTTAAATATCCATTTTATTATTATTATCATTGTCAGTTATTGTGGTTTTTGGTGACACTGCACACACACACACACACCGTCACACACACACACACACACACACACACACCGACACACACACACACACACCGACACACACACACACACACCGTCACACACACACACACAACGGCCGCCGGCACACACGGCACCCGACTGGCACACACACACACATACACACACACACACAGTGACACTGACACACCATAACATCTCAAACTGCGGCTTACCACGCTGACAGCGGACGATACACAAGACATGTTTAATTTTGGGTGCAGCTGAGTAGACAAACACTGACCAGCTCACACCGTGACAACAACGCCACTTCTCTCAAAGCCTTTTGGTGGCGGCCGATCTGAACGGCTGACGAGGCAGGAGCAACGGAAACACTGTGCCAACCCTATGTCGTCAGCGGCCGGCCGTGACTATGTACAACTCAACCTTGCTATGTAATGCGCAGAGTGCCGCGCGTGTGTGTGTGTGTGCGGCTGTGTTGCTTGCCCGGAATTTTTCTTGGCCCTATGGGGCCACAGCCGTAACAGTGTAGCTGATTGGCCAGCGTATGCGGGCTGGCAGTATTGTGGGACACACAGCTTGCGTTGGTGGCGACCGACGCGCCTAGGAAAGAATGCGCCCACTAGGCTACCTGTTTGGCAGCATAACTGACGCTGGTGGAAGCTGGGCTGATACGGTTGTGGATGAGCACATAAACAAACGCACACTACTGTGTTCCCAGTGTACGTTGGAGGCACAGGAACTCGTATCCAGTAGCTGCTGCTTGAAATCTGGATAGTAGTTTGTTGTGTGACTCCACTCAGTGACAGAGGGGAGTCGCTTGTGGTGAAGTTGTTGTTGCTTGCGTTCTGAACTAGAGTGAAGACGATTTCGCGGCCTCCAGGCTGTGCAGTTGTGGTGGAAACGTGTAATACCCATCTTCAGTCGCCATGAAGCTGCTCCTGACATGTTCACTCGTCGGTCGGTATTCCTCTCTCTCTCTCTCGGCTGTGCGGCGTGTGTCAGTCGGGTGTGTGTGTGTGTGTGTGTGTGTGTGTGTGTGTCAGGGTGTGTGTCGTTTGTGCACGGCCGGTGTGACGTGTGCACCACGAAACTGACGACGGCCAAGTCGGGCTAACCGAGACCGAGCCGAGCTAAGTGAAACATAAGAAAGAAAGAAAGAAAGAAAAATCGGTGACAAGGAATGTGGACAGTTGCGAACAACTGTTTCCAGATTATTGCTTGCATGAGTTGTCTCCCTTGCCTCAGCAAGCACACATTTTTCGTGGCTGCCGCGAAAAATGCATGCATGCTGCGGGTCTGTGCCACGGTAGTATGCAAGGGCGACAACTCATGCAGGCAATAATCTCGAAACAGGCTGAGAATGTACTGTGCTGGTGAATGCGACAGTTTTCGCCGCTTCTGTGCACACTGAACACGGGGACTTAAAAGTTATTCGCAACTGACTGTCCACTTTCCTTGTCACCGAGCATGTTTGTGTTTTTCTTCTTAGGTATCACTTGGCTCGGCTCGGTCTCGGTTAGCCCGACCTGGCCGTCGTCGCAGAGCCCTAGAGTTATCGACGGACCCGGAACATGGTTGAGATTATAAAAGTGGCATTTACGCTGCCGGATCTTGTCCGACGGCCTCAGCTACGTTCAGCCCGACAAGATCACCTGATCAGACTCGTTGCCGGGATCAGTCAGGCCACTAAGATCCAGTAATTGGCCAGTTATTTTGAGGTACTGATTTCGTATTGTGGTTCCACAATAGTTGTAACTCTTCTCGAGGAATACCAAAAGTTTCAAAACACAAGTTTGGAAAATGAGAGATTCGGTCTCGGTAGTCAGAAAACACGGTAAGACCTGGCCGGCCGGTAGGACCCGCGAGATAATTATTGGTTATCTCATTTTTTCTCAGTAGATCTCATTTTATTAGATCTCATCTCCGCATTAAACTTCTCATCTTATCAGATCTCATCACGTGATATATCTGATCTCATGACATTTCGCCTCATTACATCTCATTTTATTATATCGCATCTTATCTTATCTTATCTTATCATTAATTCTCATCTCATATCTCACGTAGAGCGTTGGACTTCCAATGCTCGGGTCGTGAGTTCGTATCCCGGCTGCGGCCAAATATTTGTGCTGGCTTTTTCATCGTTGCCCCGTCTTTGATATCACTCGTATGTGGTGGAAAAGGACGTTAAACCCCCAAACACCCATCCAACCCACTATCTCATATCTCATTAAGCCTCTCCCTAAGCGCCGTGAGCACTTAGTAAGCGTTGGGCCGTGCGTTACACCAAGTCTCCATCATCATCATCATCAAATTCATCATCATCATCATCATCGGGGGAACCGGGGTGGTCGAATGGTAGAGCGTTGGACTTCTAATGCTCGGGCCGTGAGTTCGATCCCGGCTGGGGCCAAATATTTGTGCTGGCTTTTTCATCGTTGCCCCGTCTTTGATATCACCCTATGTGGTGGAAAAGGACGTTAACCCCCAAACACTTACCCACCCACCCATCATCATCATCATTATTATCATCAACATCACCACCACCACCACCACCACCACCATCATCACATTTCGTCTCGTTACGTCACATCACATCTGATCTCATTACATCATTCTGGTCTCATCAGATCTCACCTCACTGTCACACCCCGTCTTACGTAAAACTTTATAACGAACCTCAAGCGTGACATTTCCTTTCCTTACAGTCGTCTGTCTCGTCCAGAGCACGCTACAGGAGGAATGTACGGCAATCGACACTTGTCCCGGGCAGCAGATTCTGGTGGAGATACTCGACGACGACGTCGTCCGATGCAGGTAAACAAACAGACAGACACTTCAAGCAAACATAGTTCGTAACATTGAATACCTGCCTCTTTACTGCCTTCGACCAACAGCTGTTGCCACATCATCATCTTGCTGGTCGTGTGTGTGTGTGTGTGTGTGTGTGTGTGTGTGTGTGTGTGTGTGTGTGTGTGTGTGTGTGTGTGTGTGTGTGTGTGTGCCGGGGCAGCGGAGGCCGTGTACGCTGCTGCACATTATGTGTTTGTACTGTAGTTAAATGTATGTGTGGAGGAATGTTGCGCGTGTTTCTGTGTGGGGTGAGTGTGTGTTGATTGTCAGGCTCCCTGAGCTCCTGCGGGAGTGAGGGCGTCCCTTAATTATTATTACTATTATTATCAGCCGATTAATAAAACTTGACGTAGTTAATGACGCCTTTCGAAAATGGCGCTATGTAAATACCCATTATTATTATTATTATTATTATTATTCGTATTACTATCATTATTATTATGTCTTAAGAGCCCGACCCCGACTACCCCTTGTCCACTATAATAATGATAAGACTTGTTACAAAGAACAAGCCACTGTACACCAGTAGGAGCCACTTCAAGCCACCGTTACGCAAGGCGTGGGCCTTCCCCGCTAATACTACTACTACTACTACTCAGGCTGGGGAATTTTCAGTCATTTGGCATTTTCAGCCAAATTTCCTACCCTTTCAGCCAAAACAAATCCAAGTCTCAGCCAAAGAAAAGGAAGGGGAGAAAAGGTTGCACATACAGTCAGGTTTCATGATACACTTAACTTCATTTTTGAAGACGTAGATGTCAGAACCGTGGCAGTATTTTACTTATGGGTGCCAGGAGAGGCTACTAAATGCCTTTAAAAATGCTAAAATTTGTTTTTTCAAGTAAGGTGGTCACCCACCAGGGCGCTGCCTCTGCATCCCGGCCTAGGTTTCAGTCTTTATTTTCCTCAGCAATTCCCCAGCTTGCTACTACTACTACTACTACTACTACTACTGGGTATTTACATAGCGACATTTTCGGAAGGCGTCATTAACTACGTCAAAAGTAGACTATTTCCAAATGAGGTGCGCAGCCAACTAATCAAAACAGGCGCTGAACAAGTACAAGATAGCAAGAAAACAACGCAGTCGCCACACACACACACACACACACACACACACACACACACACACACACACATGCCGGCTCATACTACACCACTCGCCTTAAGAAATTTGGCAAGATTAAGTCCAGCGTACGGGCATCTCACGAACGCTACTGTTCCCAAACATTAAGTAGTAATGGTATGGTATGGTATGGTATGGTATGGTATGGTATGGTATGGTATGGTATGGTAGACTTCTCCTCGGCGCACATATCCGCACATATAAAATGCTCATGGCACCGTAGGACTGTAGGACGAAGCAGTGAAAGCCTGCTGCCGCTAAGCGCTACTTTATGTGCAAACCTTCACCCTGCTATTCACTCTGGTGCGTGCGACAGTATTTCTGTTGTTCCACGCCACCGGCCACAGCCTACTCTTCTGGACGTGGGTTTTTGTTTTGTTTTTAGCGTGCACACTTGATATTAATGCTGAGTTTAATGTTTTAGCCACCTATAGTTTAATTAACTTTTACGTTTAACCGATTTGTGCAGCATTCCCGAGGACTATGCCAACTGCGTTAAAGCTGCTTGTGGTGAAATCCCCGCAAGCTACATGCAGCAAGCGAAGAAAGAAGGAGAATCATACAACTGCGGTAAGTTCAGTGTAGGAACAAAGCCAAGAAATCCACCTCAGCCGAGAGTAAGGGCCGCTGCTACACGCTGCCAGGATCGGCACTTGCAGGGCTGGAAACGCTGGAAACCCTAATTATAGCTGGCGGCCAGCTGGCATATCCCCCTTGCCGGTGCCGGCGCCGGCGCGGCAATAGAAAGCCGTCCTATTTTTCCTGGCCGCCAGCTAGCCGCAGGCAGCCCCGTACAGCCAATTGACCAATCACTGCCCACTTCCTGCAATGCCGCAGGCTGCGTGTGCGGCAAAACCTCTGCCCGCCAGCAACCAGCCGAGTACGGCAACATGCTGACTGGCAGTCGTGTAGCCGTACGCTTAAACTGCGCGCTATGCAGTAGGTCAAAGAATACAAATACACGAGGCCTCAAAATGCATATAATTATATTCCCTATTAGCCTCAGGCGTCATAGTCACCGTCAACAAATGCTTCGGCCTAGAGGCAGTAATTACCGTGCGCAGACCATTCAAGGGCACATACCTGACATGAGTTTTTTTTTTTTTGTTTTTTTTTTTTTTTTAAATTGAATGCCTCCTTTCTACTCGGGCCTCACTGCCTGAACCCAAGTCAGCTCTGAAACTCTGAAGATCTTTCATCGTAGTTTTATTGAATCTGTCCTGACATTCTCTTTCCTGTGCTGATTCGGCACTCTTATCGTGGGTGGGTGAAAGGCAAGGAAGTTTGAGTGTGCTGTATGAGAATAGAATGGTGAGAAAGGGTTTTGGTATTATGAATGATTCTGGTCACATTCTATCGCAGTATTATCAGAACTTACCATCAGGCCGACGGCATAGAGCCTTTACTGCCAAGAAATTCAAAACAATGAATAGCTTGGTACCGATGTCTGTTAACTCTTTGACGACGGAGCGCAATTTCTGACACACGATTTCCTATAGGAAATCGTGTGTCAGAAATTGCGCTCCGTCGTCAAAGAGTTAAGCTGATGAACAAGCAGATGTAAGACAGTGTGTGTGTGTGTGTGTGGGGGGGGGGGGGGGGCTTGTAGGCTTGTGTGGAAAGGCTTGTTGATGCTGATGGTGATACTTTCCAATCCCGCTTCATTGTTGTTGTATTTTGTCTGTCCCACCACTAGACTAATCAGACATAAGTTGCTTTACTGAGGAATATTTAAGAATGTTTTCTTTTGTTTTGCAGACTGGGGCAATTCAGCACACCACGTGACCAGTTCAAGCCTCACTCTCGTGACACTGATGACGCTTGCCTTCTTCCGCATTTTTTAGAACACCATGACGTCATGATCTCCAAAACAGCCTTACTAGACAGTCTTGTTTTTCAAGTGTTGTCTTGTACTTGTAGTCCAGTAGGCCGAGTCCTTAAAGCCTCCACTAGACTGTCTTGTTTTTCAAATGTTGTCTTGTAGTCCACTAGGCCGATTTCTTAAAGCCTCCACTAGACTGTCTTGTTTTTCAAATGTTGTCTTGTAGTCCAGTAGGCCGATTTCTTAAAGCCTCCACTAGACTGTCTTGTTTTTCAAATGTTGTCTTGTAGTCCATTAGGCCGATTTCTTAAAGCCTCCACTAGACTGTCTTGTTTTTCAAATGCTGTCTTGTAGTCCATTAGGCCGATTTCTTAAAGCCTCCACTAGGTTGTCTTGTTTCTCAAATGCTGTCTTGTAGTCTATTAGGCCGATTCCTTAAAGCCCCCACTAGACTGTCTTGTAGTCCATTAGGCCGATTTCTTAAAGCCTCCACTAGACTGTCTTGTTTTTCAAATGCTGTCTTGTAGTCCATTAGGCCGATTCCTTAAAGCCTCCACCAGACTGTCTTGTAGTCCATTAGGCCGATTTCTGAAAGCCTCCACTAGACTGTCTTGTAGTCCATTAGGCCGATTCCTTAAAGCCTCCACCAGACTGTCTTGTAGTCCATTAGGCCGATTCCTTAAAGCCTCCACCAGACTGTCTTGTAGTCCATTAGGCCGTTTCCTTAAAGCCTCCACCAGACTGTCTTGTAGTCCATTAGGCCGATTCCTTAAAGCCTCCACCAGACTGTCTTGTAGTCCATTAGGCCGATTCCTTAAAGCCTCCACCAGACTGTCTTGTAGTCCATTAGGCCGATTCCTTAAAGCCTCCACCAGACTGTCTTGTAGTCCATTAGGCCGATTTCTTAAAGCCTTCGTGTTCGTAACATCGCTGAGATGTAAAACTGCCGCTTTCGAAACTCTAGGACTGTTTGCCAGATAGGATATTTCATTTGGCCATCGCGACCGTTTTGGGACTTTGTGGCTTCTGTTCAGAGAAATACAACTTTCTTTGAACCTACGGTCCATCCTGAACAGACTGGGACTCGACACACCTTGTGAAAATATCCACCAATCAGCGCCGCGTATATGGTCCTCGGTGTGCAATCAAATAACGTCGTCTGCTCAGTAGGCTGTACAACATTACGCCGGCCGGAGTCACCGCAATGGTTTCACATGCTGTATTGTGTTACGCGAGTGACTGATTCTGATGACGCGTATTCGATGACAAGTTTTCCACGCGATGTTGTACATTTTGAGACTTTTAAAAGTCGCGCTGATTGGTTCTGTATAATTATGTAGATACTAGTACCAAGCATAAGAAAAGGAATTCCACAATACTAGCGACTTTTCCCGAGCAAAAATCCACTACATCATTATCGCCAACTGGAGAGTTAGTTAGTAAGTAGTTTTTTAGGTATATCGCCATTATCGCCAACCAGAGAGAGAGTTAGTAAGTAGTTTTCTAGGTATATGTGTATCATTATCGCCAACTGGAGAGTTAGTTAGTAAGTAGTTTTTTAGGTATATGTGTATCATTATCGCCAACCAGAGAGTTAGTTAGTAAAGTAGTTTTCTACGTATATGTGTGCAAATGATCTGTTGTACGTGTTTTGCGGCCAGCGTCCTGTTTTGCGGTCGCTGGGTATGAATGGATTAATCTTGATCGTGAAATAAAGGTCGTGAGTGTAAACTTTTCCATTTCCATTTTTTTGGTTTGTTTGTTTGTTTGTTGTTCTCTCTCTCTCTCTCTCTCTCTCTCTCTCATCATTTGTTCAGATCACGGATGGTAATTGCGAATGAAACCTAGAAATCGAAACTAAGTCTGTTTTCTCCAGAGATGAAAGATGTTTAGACGTTCGCAAAAACACTGACAGCAACGTCGGCGTCGTTTTCGCATTTATGCGAAAATGGTACTGAAATGGTTAATTAATGATTATATGTAGGATTGGCTGCGGTGTGCCATGCCGTGTATATCGTGTAAGACTGATTTAGGGACTAAACGTTGGTGCATGCTGATGATAGTCCCGGCTTAGTCAGTTTGAGACTAGAGCTAAATCTCAAACTAGTGCGCATTTTGTTTCGTGCATCAGGGCCCGCATGTAAATGTCGGGGTTAGGGAGTTTAGCCCCGGGTTAGAGTCTAACTTCGAACTAAACTAGCTCTGGGGTGATTTTTTTTTTTTTTTTTTTTGGTTTCTTTTTTTCTTTTCTTTTTTAATCAGGAAGCGGGTCCATTCCAGCAAGGTGGCTATGCCGTTAGAGAATGAATTCTGTCTTTCTTTCTTCGCTTCCTTTTTTTTTTTTTTTTTTATTGAATTTTGTTTTTGGGTTTCTTTTAGTCTGTGTTAGACCCGTAGCCGTGGGTTAAATTAACCTCGCGTTTTACATAATTATGGGTCCCGGTTGTCATCGTGCGCCTGCTTGCAGTTTCTGTGGTAGTGGCCTGACGATAACTGTCGGTGATATCGCACGCTGTTTGCGTCATTTGGGACAAGGGCGTAATCGTTGTGGATTGGGTAGACACCTCGGCCCATTAAGCATATGATGGTATAGGTTACGAGCACTATACACTATACACGAGTGAGCCATTAGCCAATCGGCCGTCGGAATTTCGCTGAATTTTCCTATACTGATTTATATCAACACAAAGTACAAAACGCAGATCAGACAAACACACAAGACAGATAAAACTGATGTGCACCTCCCTCCCCCCCCCACCCCCCTCCCCACACACACACACCATCTCCTCCTCCCCCTCACCCCCCCCCCCCACACACACACCAGAATATAAGCATTTAACAATCAAAATTAGTAGCTTGTGATACACCCACAGAAACTCGAGCTCTCTCTTTAGGAGAGTAGTTACAGAATTAAATGCAGCACTGACATTTTGTGATCTGTAATTTTTGACATCACGAAAATAGCCATTATCTACGGAGGCCAAAGGGGGACTGGATGAAAATTAGCTCTAGGCCAATTACGAAGGATTTAACATTCTTTGCAACAATGGCCAATCAGTGTTAAGTGTCGTAACTGCTTCTAATGTTATGCGGGATACATTACTGACACTCTGACTATTGTCACGGTTCGCGCGTGAGAGCACAGCTCTGGTAAAACTCTTGACAGTCACCGCGTTGCGTTTCAGAACAGTTTGTGCTGCGCTGGTGTACTCAGTCAGGACGAAAGGTAAAAGAACAATATTTTATTCTTGTGTTTTGAGATCGAGAATGTTTAACTGAGAGGGTGTTTGGCTGTTTCGGATTTTAACGTCCTTCTTTCCACCAAGTATGGGTGATATCAAAGACGGGGCAACGAGAAAAGGCAAGCACAATATAATTATGGCCCCAGCCGGGAATCGAACTCACGACCCGAGCATTGAAAGTCCAATGCTCTACCGTTTGGCTATCCCGCCTCCCTGTTTAACTGAGAGCTCATACTAATCGTAAACGCGTTTTAATGAATAGACGACCGAAACCGTGCTGCTTTTGCGCACAGATTGTTCTGAGGTTTTTTTGTGTTTTTTTTTTTCTTTTTATCTTTCATCTCACCAGTTAGATACCAGGCCCGATATGTAGAAGTCGAGGTTAATTTAACCCACGGCTACCTGCCTAACCCAGACTAGGACAAAAGACCCCCCCCCCCCCCCAAAAAAAAAAAAATATATATATATATATATATATATATGAGAAGAGAAAGGAATTAATAAATCCTTCTATAACGGGTTAGGCACCTTGCTGGAATAGACCCGCTGCCTGATTTAAAAAAAAAATACAACAGACAATTTAACCCTAGAGCTAGTTTAGTTCGAGGTTAGACTCTAACCTGGGGCTAAAATCCCTAACCTTGACTTCTACATGCGGAGCCTGGATAGTGATAACGTCTGTAATGCTGGCACTGAGTCAACAGAGCCGAACTCGATGACGCGGTGACCACAGTGGGCGCTCCAGTAGTGTCACAACAGTCGTAGAATTTGAATATTCGACTGGTAGTGTAAAGTGTAAACATGATTGTGCCGCATTAAGAGCTGTACTAATCGTCAAGATAGAGTATTTCGAGCGTACAGGCGCACACACGAGCGAAACTGTTCCAGAACAGAAGTTGGCTTAATAATAATAATATTAATAATAATAATGAGGATTTGTCTGGCGCCCAACCTCCTGCTGGAGCTCTGGGCGCCTCACAATAGCAGAGTGGCATTACATACATACATACACATTAAAACGCATCTGTTCCGGTTGTCTTTCGACTAAGCCGACTTACCTCCTCCTGATTCAGCTGCTGTGTGTGTGTGTGTGTGTGTGTGTGTGTGTGTGTGTGTGTGTGTGTGTGTGCATATTTGTTGGTATGAGTGCGGGAGTACGCGCATTGAGTCACTTTGTGAGAATTTTTGCGCTGTATAAGTACAATTCATTATTATTATTATTATTATTAAATACATGTCACATTACATACACATTATAAATACACGTCACATACACGCTACATACACACACTCATGATACATCCAAACACGACATAATGATGGTGACAGTGATTGGTGAGTTGTCTGGAGGGTGTGTACAGCTGTAGCAGAGAGGAAAGATATGAAGGACAGGAGACTTAGCAAAGACCGAATTCGCCCGTTTGACTAGAGTTCAAACTAATCCTAACACGCGTCTTCATGAAAATGTCCACTGTAGCTAACCTTCACACAGATATGGCGATACGAGCTCTATCAACCCTGTCACTTCTGCTGCTTCTCGTTGTCAACGGTTGTCGGAGCGACACTACCGCTCCGGGTGCAGACAGTGATCAGCAGGCGCCTCTCTATCTCTCACCCATGTTGTCCAACGGTCACGTGACCAGAGGTAATAGTACATACAGTTTTTCCTTCCAGGGGGAAGCGCGTTGCCACGGTGCAGCGCCACCCAATACCTACCCTATTTTTCAATTTTGCAAATTTGCTTCTTTTTGTGTGTGTGTGTGGGGGGGGGGGGGGGGGATTCGGAATGAAATCCCCGATGACCCCGGGGCACTTCCTATTTGAAGCGTCCATCTTTCGTTTCAGCTCGGCAATTGGCTCGTGTCACAGATTTGCCCGGAAGTGACGTAGAAAGTTATGCAGGGTACATAACTGTGGATGAACCTGACTGTGGAAGCAACCTCTTCTTCTGGTTCTTTCCTGCCCAGGTCAGTTCCAATCACTTTATTGATAATTTTAAAAAATGCAAGTAATTAATTTTGTGTAAGGGCTCTCGTTCAATGTACTGACGGTTTTCCGTAGCAGACGACTTCCGTCACGGTAAAATTTAGTTTGTCTCCCTGCCTGAGTGCGCACGCACCACACAATGGCTAGCAAGCGCCTTCTCTAGCCGAAGTATCTTGCATACTAAATTTTTGCCTGTAACACAGCTATGCAAAGTTTTTTGACCGCTCCGCAGTAATAAGCATCGGTGGGTTTAACAAAGAGGAGTCAAAAGAATAACGTTGTAGCAAAAGTTTGACTCTTCCTTCGTTGACTCTTAGAAGCTAATTAAAAAAATCGAAAATTGACTTGAAATCTTGAGATCACAAGGAGCCACTTCAAGCCACGCAGTCTGCAGCGGTCTCGGGCCTAGCGGAGAAGGTCCACGCCTTGCATAACAGTGGCTTGAAGTGGCTGCTACTGGTGTGCAGTGGCTTGTTCTTTTTAACAAGTCTTGTCATATAGTGGGCAGGGGATGGTAAGACTCGGGCTCTTAAGAGTTAAATGTCTCGCAACCTTTGTAATTGTGTAAGGGAAGTTTCTATCAGACATTTTGTGGCTATACAGTTTGTTCCATAAGAGAGATGTGAACACGCTCCATTGATCCGGTGGCTGAATGGCTGCACTGTTTGTCCCACAGGAGAGTTGTGAGCACGTTCCATAGATCCTGTGGCTGAATGGCTGCACTGTTTGTCCCCTAGGAGAGTTGTAAACACGCTCCGTTGATACTGTGGCTGAATGGCTGCACTGTTTGTCCCATACGAGAGTTGTAAACACGCTCCGCTGATACTGTGGCTGAATGGCTGCACTGTTTGTCCCATACGAGAGTTGTAAACACGCTCCGTTGATACTGTGGCTGAATGGCTGCACTGTTTGTCCCACAGGAGAGTTGTGAGCACGCTCCATTGATACTGTGGCTGAATGGCTGCACTGTTTGTCCCACAGGAGAGCTGCGAACACGCTCCATTGATACTGTGGCTGAATGGATGCACTGTTTGTCCCATAGGAGAGTGTGAACACGCTCCATTGATACTGTGGCTGAATGGCTGTACTGTTTGTCCCATAGGAGAGGTGTGAACACGCTCCATTGATACTGTGGCTGAATGGCTGCACTGTTTGTCCCATAGGAGAGTGTGAACACGCTCCATTGATACTGTGGCTGAATGGCTGCACTGTTTGTCCCACAGGAGAGTTGTGAGCACGCTCCATTGATACTGTGGCTGAATGGCTGCACTGTTTGTCCCACAGGAGAGTGTGAGCACGCTCCCATTGATACTGTGGCTGAATGGCTGCACTGTTTGTCCCATAGGAGAGGTGTGAGCACGCTCCGTTGATACTGTGACGGCTCCACTGTATGTCCCATAGGAGAGTGTGAACACGCTCCATTGATACTGTGGCTGAATGGCTGCACTGTTTGTCCCACAGGAGAGCTGTGAGCACGCTCCATTGATACTGTGGCTGAATGGAGGCCCGTACCGTTCCTCTATGTACGGGGCGATAATCCAACACGGTCCGCTACAGCTCATGGGTACAGAAGGCGCCGAATACGGTATAAAACAAACTCCAATACAGTACTGGGACGAAGCCGAAAAATCACGTGGTGCACAGCATGGATAAGGGAGGCTACCTCCAAGCTGAGCTAGATTTTTCGGTTTCGTCCCTGACATGTATAGGGAAACTATCTACCTTTGTTAAACTTGTTGTTGTTGTTGTCGTTTGTTGAAGTTTTAGGGTGTGTGTGTGTGTGTGTGTGTGTGTGTGTGTGTGTGTGTGTGTGTGTGTGCTATTTTTTCTTTTTTTTCTCTTTTTTTTCTTCTTCTGTTGCTGTTTTTGCTTTTATTGTGTGTTTCGTTTTGATTGTTTGTTCTTTTTTCTTTGTTTTGTTGTTGTTGTTGTTGTTGTTGTGTATTTCCTTTCTTCTTTGCGTAGCTGTTCCTGTCGAACGTAGATTTACATAATTAGAACACATCGAAGTCAGTCATGCCGTGTGACTTGTTAGCCAAAACTTTAACATCCACGCAATGTGTCAGGAGAGTTGTTCAGTGTCATTGATTGATTGATTGATTGTGTGTGTGTGTGTGTGTGTGTGTGTGTGTGTGTGTGCGTGCGTGCGTGCGTGCGTGCGTGTGTGTTTTAGTTATCCCAAGGAACGTGACGTGGACACAACATTTCTCCATGCTGTATGTGGACAATCCCGTAAGGCTTTTTCCCCCATCAAAACGTTGCTCATGTCCGATCAGAAATCCAGTAAATATCCTGCTCATGACTAAATAATTATGAATGAAAGTTGAAGAAGGATAGGATTTGAATCAATACTGATGAGTTCACTCGATGAAGGCCAGGGTGGGTGGGTGGGTGTTTGGGGGTTTAACGTCCTTTTCCACCACATAGGGTGATATCAAAGACGGGGCAACGATGAAAAAGCCAGCACAAATATTTGGCCCCAGCCGGGATCGAACTCACGACCCGAGAATTAGAAGTCCAACGCTCTACCATTCGACCACCCCGGCTCCCCCTCGATGAAGGCCAGAATTTGTTAAATGTGTATATATGCACAAAGCACACATCTCCTAGATCTAGGTAGCGCTCTTAGCTTTACTTACTTTCCCTACTTTGAAATAAAAATTACCTGATTGAACGCATGTTTTCGGCTTTAGCGACCTCTCTCTCTCTCTCTCTCTCTCTCTCTAGGGGAGCCGTTGGACTTCTAGTGCTCGGGTCGTGAGTTCGTATCGGCTGGGGCCAAACATATGTGCAGACTTTTGCAGCGTTGCCCCGTCTTTGATATCACCCGTATGTGGTGAATATATTAATATTACATGCAGAGAAGTTTACACTTTGTGATTCCAATTCGCCCTGGAAAGAGACCTTGTGTTTTCAGGTTGGGGCTGGAGCGAGTTTCTCGTCCGGTGGCTGCTATCCTCAAAATATGGACGACATCTCATGGAATTTGTACAGGTGAAGATTTTGACAAAAAAGAAGCGTTTTACGATAACCGCTCAGCAGCAATGTTGCAAGTGTGGCTGTGTGTTTTGTACTGTGTTGACAGACAACAGTTCTGTGTGTGTGTGTGTGTGTGTGTGTGTGTGTGTGTGTGTGTGTGTGTGTGTGTGTGTGTTTTAGAAGGTTGAGTGAAACAGAGAAGTTGCCTCGTTTGCTTCATTTCGTTTTATTGTGTTGTAATAATGTAGATCTGTTCTCCGTGATCCAGAAGTTTCTATTGTTTTTCACGAAAATTCTAGAAGTGGCGACCTTGTTCTGACTGTAGCTAATTTTGCCACGGGAGGCGTTACGCGTTTAGGATCAAGGTCTGAGTCCATCGGAAATTTCGTGCAAATCGCCTTTCAGTTTACAGTTAGAAGTAATTATATATCGCGCCTAGATTCGGCGAGTGGGTACTTGATATTGCTGGATTCTTCTCAGTTTTAAAATAGTAATGAGGTGATACACGTTCTGATTTTTGATTGGTTCCTTCATGATAGGTCACTCTAGAGTCTGTTAGAAAGCTATGAGATTGTATATAAAGGCTGTGAGATGTTTGCGGGTGTGTGCATGAGAGAACCTTATATGTGTGAAGCTTGAGCGTGCAGTGTGATAGCAGAGACATGCTGTAATAAACTCCACACAGCTATAACTGTTCCACGCGCTCACAAGTCTTTTTGTGAGTGAATGAGACTTCTTCCGCAGTCAATACAAGAACTCGCTACGTGAAGAGTGTGTGCCTGGCGGTCACCGTATTCCTCGGTAAGACGACGGGCTCTTCGAACATTCACCACGTAACAATCAAGACTATTGCAAACAATCATCATTGTTACTACAGTTAGACAAACGTTCCCTTTTTATTTTACAGCTTTTTACAGCAGTTCTTCGTCATGTTTGCTGAGTATGCAGAAATTGACTTCTACATTGGAGGACAGGTAAAGTCTGTCTGTCTGTCTCTGTCTCTCTCTCTCTCTCTCTCTCTCTCTCAATGGGACTGTTTTAGAAAGTTAGATTTTTGTTATTGTTCTTTTTCTCTCTTTTTCCTTTTTTGATTTTTTTTGTTTTGTTGTTGTTGCTGTTGTTGTTTTGGTTCCTTCCTTCATTATCTTGCTTTGTTTTATTTTTTTAATTTCTTATTCTATCTTGCTCTTTTCTGTGAACAAATCTTGCCAGCAAAATATTTATAGTTAATGCAGATTTTACATTGAACATTCACAGTAACACCAATTGAGTCTGCTTCTTTCTAATTCACTTGTGGCACTGGAGAACCTAATTATACTATGAATTCAGCTTACCTTGACCTACTTTGCAGTCGTACGCTGGGAAGTACGTGCCGTCGCTGGGATACTATATTTACACTCGTAACCATGACGACCCGGAGAACTACATTCGGCTGAGAGGAATATTTATTGGCGGAGGATTCTGCGATCCAGAAACTGTGAGCAGATTTTGCAGTCTTTTTTGTTTGTTTGTCTGTTTGCTTTGTAGGGTTTTTGTGTGTGTGGTTTTGTTGTTGTTGTTGTTGTTGTTGTTGTTGTTGTTGTTGTGTGTGTGTGTGTGTGTGTGTGTGTGTGTGTGTGTGTGTGTGTGTGTGTGTGTGTGTGTGTGTGTGTGTGTGTGTTTTGTGGCACTGCGGTTGTAGTTGTGGTCTTCGTCACGAGACCATCGTTGGTATGGCTGGTAGGCTGGATGTTTTGTTGGCTAGATGATTGTTTTGTTGACTAGTTGGTTGGTTGGCTTGATGGTTAGCTGGTAGGCTGGATGTGTGGTTGGTTGAATGGTTGGTGGCTAGTTTGTTGGCTAGGTGGCTGGTTGGCTGAATGGTTTGTTGATTGGTTGGCTCCCCCCTTTTGATTGGCGGACGTGGAGTCGTCTGTTGATGGGTGGGTGTTTGTTAGGCTTTTCGGTTGAATGTATGGATTTGTCGGTGTTTTAAGTCCTGCTTATCGTAGGTTAGCTACAATGAATCTTTTTTTAATTTTTGCCTCTCAATTTTCCCTTAGATGCTGCCTGAACTGCCGGAGTTCATGTACGGTGTGGGAACGATAACTGATATTCAGCGCCGCCGACAAAAAGAAGCGATCGCAGAAGGTTGGAGCAAACCGGACCACAACCCGTTTTATCCTGAAAACAAGACACATTACGTAAGCGGAATGTTATCGGTGTCATGCTATAACAGGGGCGCCGGAAGATGTTGAGGGGAGGGGGGGGGGGGCAGAATATCAGAGGGGGGAAACGCCAGAGCCAGTGAAAGGAAGGACGTTGTCCGGAGAAAGTGAAAAGCGAGTGTGGGGGGTGGAGGGGGGGGGGGGCGGCGGCGGCGTTCAGATGCTGCACAGACAAAAACCTTTCCGAAGCAGTGAGCCAGTGAAAGGAAGGACGTTGCCCGAAGGAAGTGAAAAGCGGGGGGGGGGGGGGGGGGGCGGGGGGGCTCAGATGCTGCACAGACAAAAACCTTTACGAACCAGGGAGCCTCTGAAAGGTAGGACGTTGCCCAAAGAAAGTGAAAAGCGGGGGGGGGGGGGGGGGGGGTATTATCAGACGACTTTCTGCCAAGTCGTTTTGATATTTCATGCAACGGCTAAACTGAGTTCTCTGTTGGGTGGGATGAGGAAGAGAGCAGGAAGAGGGGTGAGGGGGGGGGGGGTAGGGGAAGGGGGGGGGGGGGGGGGCAAGACCATGGCTTTGCCCCCTCTCTTGCCATAGTCACCTTATTTACCAGGGGGTGAGAAAAGATACTCTTGCCCCCCCCCCCCCCCGCTTGGGTAAAGGGGGGGGGCAGCTCCCCCCCCCCTCCCCTGCCCCCCCCCCCCCGGTTCCGGCGCCCCTGTATAAACTTGGGAACGGTAGAACATCTCGTAGACAGCTTACGTTACAAAACTGCGATACAGTAAAGTTTGCTGTAAACGTAATATGCTGGCTGCTGGGGACCATGAACGCGCTGGTGGGTGGGTGGGTGTTTGACGCGAAAGAGTCCAGCACAGATATTTGGCCCCGGACGGGATTTGAACTCACGACCCGAGCAATGAAAGTCCAGCGTTCTAACATTCCTCACTATGATCACTGTTGTTGTTGTTGTTGTTGTTGTTGTTGTTGTTGTTGTTGTTGTTGTTGTTGGTGGTGGTAGTGGTGATGGTGGTGTGCTTGCTGCTTCCTTTTCGAGTTTTATTTCATATCTTTGAGTTGTTTTTGTTCACTTGTCTAGGAGTATCTGAAATATTACATGACCATTCCAAACTGTTATGCCTGCACCGACAACTGGGATGATCTGCGAAAGACAGACGTATGTGTTCTCTCTCTCTCTCTCTCTCTCTCTCTCTCTCTCTAAGATAAAATACAGCCATTAAAGATCTTGATATAAAACTATAAAAGTAAAATAGGGTTAAACGTTAAGGTCAAACAAACTTCAGAAACAATTTAAAGCAAGTAATTATACATACTGTCAAACTCTAAAACTGTTAAACAAGAAAAACAGATATCTCTCTCTCTCTCTCTCTCTCTCTCTCTCTCTCTCTCTCTCTCTCTCTCTCTCTGATAAAATACAGTCATTAAAGATCTTGATCTAAACTATAAAAGTAAAATAGGGTTAAACGTTAAGGTCAAACAAACTTCAGAAACAATTTAAAGCAAGTAATTATACATACTGTCAAACTCTAAAACTATTTAAAAAGAAAGACAGATCTCTCTCTCTCTCTCTCTCTCTCTCTCTCTCTCTCTCTCTCTCTCTCTCTCTCTCTGAAATTGTTTGTTTGTTTTTGCACATTTAAGTTTAGGCCTGATTTTGTGGATTAATTGTGACCCTCTACCACGAAATGAGTCGTCTTGTAACACGAACAAATAGCACAAGAAGACTCATTTCATGGTGGAGGGTCACAATTTATGATTGAACAGGAATTTCTGGTTGATAACACGGGGAATGGGTTTTATCTCTTGCGGAGGAATGTGCAGTCAACCCTTTCCATCGGAAAAACCTGTTTGGAAAGCTCAAACGCCTCAAACACAATAAAATGCACCGCACACTTGCACAAAAGGATGATAAAGACACGTGCATGTTAGGAATCCACTCGTATTTTGATCCAAGACGCAATAAATCCTTCGTTAAACTCAGGGTTGATGTGCGTCTTCGATCAAAATACTCATCGATAATGAAACAACAGCTACGTGGGCATGAACTCTTTAAGCCCATGCAAAAATCGCAGTTTTACTTGAAATCTTCAGATCACCAGTAGCCACTTCAAGCCACTATTATGCAATCTGCAGTGGTCTCGGGCCTAACGGGGAAGGCCCACGCCTTGCGTAATGGTAGCTTGAAGTGGCTCCTACTGGTGTGTAGTGGCTTGTTGTGTTTGAAAAGTCTTATCAGGCTACGTGACACAGATGCAAATCTGGAGGAAAACGCTATATATTCTTCTTACACATAACGCTGCAGGTGACACCCTAGAAATGCTTTAAAATTCACCCAAAAAATTCACAAAAATACCCCGGCGTTAACCACGCTCGGGAACTACGGCATCTTCGGCTACGTACCAGAGATGCAAATTTGGAGGAAAACGTTATATATATTCCTCTTACAAATAAGGTTGCAGATGACAACCTAAAATGCTTTAAAATTCCCCCCCCCCCCCAAAAAAAAAAAAAAAAAAAAAATCACGAAAATCAGGCAGCCATAGACTCATGTGTAGAGGAAATTTAAACAAACACCAATATTCCGTTTTTTGGCAATGTTGGCAGCAACCACATACCCCCTCATTCCACGGTCGTCTGCTGGCTCCTGTGCCAGCCGCGCATGAATACAAATAGTTCACAAGCCAGCCTCATTTTTCCCTAATTTTACTATTACCTGGCTAATACCGTCGCGTAACCTCATACAGTGCGCCCTTGCCGTAACGTGCATGCTGCGGGTCTGTGTATGCACGGGGGACAAGTCATGCAGGCAATAATCTCGAAACAGTACTGTGCTGGTGAATACGACAGTTTTCACCGCTTCTGTGCACACCGTGAAATAACACAGGGACCTCAAAGTTGTTCGCAACTGTCCACTTTCCTTGTCACCGAGTATTTTTTGTGTTTTTTTTCCTTCTTAGGTATCACTTAGCTCGGCTTGTCTCGGTTAGCCTGACTTGACCGTCGTCGCAGGGGCCTAGAGTTATCGACGGACCCGGGACAGGGTTGGGGGTGGTCGAGGTCGTGCTCTTAAGCGTTAATAGCTAAATTATCTGATATAATCTATTATGAACAAGATCCCAATAACAGTTATGCGACTCTGACTAAGAACTGTGTTATCACAACGACAGAGAGAGTACAGTCGGTCGGACGTGGCGGTCGAGAACTTTCTGAAGCGACAGCACGTGGCTAGAGCTCTGCATATTGACCTATCTCAATACGTGGGTGAGAAGTTTACTGTTTTCACTTAACTAGTACATGTAGTTGGAATTTTTAATTTTTATCCATTTATGTTTATTTTCCCTTGTTTTTATTGTTGGGTTTTTGCTTGTTTGTTTGTGTGTTGTTTTGTTTTTATTTGTTTTGGTTTGGTTTGTTTTGTTTTGTTTGTTTTGTTTTGTTTTGGTTTGGTTTGGTTTGGTTTGGTTTGGTTTTTTGTTTGTTTGTTTTTTTGTGTTTGTTTGTTTGTTGTTTTTGTTTTGGTTTGGTTTGGTTTTGTGTGTGTGTGTGTGTGTGTGTGTGTGTGTGTGTGTGTGTGTGTGTGTGTGTGAGGGGGGGGGGGGGCGATGCGTATCCAATAACGCCCAATGACTACCAGAAAAAAAGAAAATAAGAAATAAATTTCCAATGATGCCCAGTGACTACAAAAAAAAAATTGTTGAATCATAATAATCATTATTGTCAGTTTTATTATTGCTTTGATACATTCTGTTATTCATTTATTTGTTTCCGTAGTTAGCCAGCTTGGTAGGTGCTTGATTTAGCAGATTCTTTTGTATTGACTGTATTCGTATTTTGTATTAATTGTATCATTGCTTGAATCTCTTTTTATTAGTTCATCCGTTCGCTGAACGGGGTCGGGGGTCGGCGGTGTATTTCGCCGTTGCAGGTTGTATTGAAGTTTGATGATGATGATGATCATGGGGCGGTCGGTGGTCTAGTGGTTAAGAGACTTGTCACCAATGCGAGAGGTCAGGGGTTCGAGTCCCATTCGGGGCAAAGAATTTTTCCTTCTCGTACGTGGCACCGTTCATTTGGGCCGATCGTCGGGGGTTCTCTCCGGGTACTCCGGCTTCCTCCCCCTCTGCTTTGGAAATGTTCAGCCCACTAAATTTGAAAAATAAATGCAATTCTAAATTCCGAAATTTAAATAGCTGAGCTGGCCCTTCGCACCACGTGATTGTAATGTGTTTTGTCCAGTGTGTGAGAGAATGCGTGTGATTCACGTGAGCGTGCGTGTTGGGTTCAGCTCGCGGCGCTTTGAGCCGATTCAGGGTAAAGCGCCTATACAATACTCATTATGATGATGATGATGATGATGATTGTTGTTGGTATCGTTATTGTGTTTTGAATTAGGGTTCTACCAACTAGATAACGTTGACCGGCTGGGAGATGAGTTTATGAAGGGAGTTAAACAGGAAATGAGCTTCCTCATGGATCGATATAAGGTAAGTCGCAGCGACTTCCTCTTTTTCGTGGTCCGTACGCTGATGTTTCAGCACATCTCAGTGCACAGACACACGTGGGTTATCTGTCATTACTGGCTGTATAATGTGACATGACTGGTAACAGAAGAGGAAACCGACCCGCTTTTGGTCGGGGAAAAAATCACTACAAATCGAGGCCACGAGTAGACCGGTCAATGCACACGTCACTAAATGTGGGAATGAACATTTCCTTATTTACTTTCTCATTTACTCTCATGTCTTCTTGTCTCGCTTCTAGTCTAATCTCTCGTCTCATCCCTCAGCTCATCCCATCTCATCTCTCATTAACTTTATCCCCATGCCTCAATTTCATCACAGTCTCATCTCATCTAATCTCCAGTCTTACCTCATCTCATCCCTCGGCTCATTGCCATCTCATCTCTCATTAATTTTATCCATCTCCTATCTCAGTTTCATCCCTCATCTCATCCCTCAGCTCATCCCATCTCATCTCTCATTAAGTTTATCCCTCATATCTCAGTTTCACTACTACTAATCTAACTACCGTTAACCGCTAAGCAGATCGTCTGCTACACACGAGCGCCAATGTATTGAGTTAAAAGATGAGAGCCCTTACACAATTTTTTTTTTCAAATGGTCTTCTGTCACCAAAGGATGGATGTTGTGATAATTTTACTATTGTTTTCTGGTCCTTTTCTCGTCCACCGTTTTTTTTTTTTTTTCCCGCGCCGTGTATGTCAGTACGTCCGCAGAGTTACCTTTTGTTTGTTTGTTGAAGTTATGTCCCATTTCTGTATGTCCTGAGGAAGGCGAAAGCCGAAACGTTGACCTGTGCCGTCCTTTGTGAAAGTTAAGTGGTTTCTGTCCCTTTTATTTGCTTAACTTGTAACCACTTCGCAGTCATTAGCGTTTTCTTTTCTATTTTTTTTTCTCTATTTTTTCCCCGTCGTTTCGCCAGGTTTTGTACTACACCGGTAACATGGACATTGTCGTTAACGTCCGTATGGGTGAAGCTTTCCTGCTGTCCACCCCGTGGTCCGGTCAGGCCGCCTACAACAACAGTGACCGCTCGCCATGGACAGTCGGCGGGGAGCTGGCAGG
>JACVVK020000023.1:2167500-2172500 GCA_018292915.2 Batillaria attramentaria
AGAAGCGTTGTTTTCATTGGCTGGACAGATTATCACGTGGTATGTGATGGTTGGCTGATTTTACGTCATCACAGATTATCATTTCGGCGTTCTTTCCTGTGTCGTCCGATTTCGGGCACATCTTCTCTTGTAATGCGTTCAAACCGATGCACGACGCCTGAAAATGACGAGAGATCTGATTAGCTGAATTTTTGCTCTGTGTTACAGGAACACGCGTGCATTCGATTAACCGCTTAAATGCATACATAATCTTCATCGTTCTTGTCGTGGTTTCTATCAGTATTTCAAGCGTCATTATCATCATGTTTGTCTGTCGTCATTGTCGTGGTCGTCGTCCTCATTATCGTCGTCGCTGTCATTGTCGTCGCTGTCAATCAGGGTCATCAACGTCGAATCACCCTCGCTTTTATCGTTGTATTCGCTATCATCATCGTCGTCATCATCTCATTTATCCTATGACGATGATGATGACGATGCAGCAACTGCTGCCAGTGATGATGGTGGTCATAATGATACTGCAGCTCAATGCTGATGATGATGACGACGATAATGATGACAATACAGCTTGCCGACGACAACGACGATGATGATGATGATGATGATTGGGTATATGGGTGGGCGAATGATTATGATGATTATAATGATGATGACGACGATGATGATGATTATGATGAGTGAACATGAGGGTGGGCGTTTAAGGGTATAACGCTCATTTGATACCGTCGGGCATGATGATGATGACGACGACGATGATGATGATGATGACGACGACGATGATGATGGTGATGATGATGGTGGTGCCTGTAGTGGTGGTGGGACAACATCAAAACTGTAAAAATTACCACGAAGAAAGCAAGAAAGGCGGTGACCGTGGAGGACCACTGAAAGCCAGCATACTGAACCACGGTACTGCCAACTACAGGACCCAAGAATACCCTGTAAGACAGCGCAACATCCAACCCACATTATCAACTTGCCGGGACCATTTTCACATATGTGTTCGAAGGACATGTCCCGGATCTTAGAAATATTCTATCATCAAGCAGCATCAAACCCATACGATCAACATGTTCTTGCCAACGTCCACATTTTGGTTTGGAATGACGTCACACCCGTGTTACCAGACTTTCGTGCCAAAGTTTAGCAGGTTCTTTTGACAGGTCTTGAGGAACGAACACACACACACACACACACACACACACACACACACACACACACACACACACACACACACACACACTGAGAAATTAGAAAATGATAAAGATATCTTGCCTTTGGTTGTGCGAAACTAAACCAAAATTATTAAACTAAACCGAAATCACATGAAATAGGAAAACAAACTTACGTCGAACCCTGCTGTATCCTAAACACTAGCAATCTACACAAGGGACATCACTCAAGCTCATGATATAGTTATTTCCCCTGACGCATGGTTGTCCCTCTCGAGAAATTGGAGCAAAATGTTTCACTCCGAGTAAATAATAATAAAGAGAAGGGAGAAATGCTCAGTCACCGACACCACTTTTGGTGAAATCGGGAAAACGATTTTGTTTCCTTAAATTTAATATCCCGCTGGGGCCAAATATTTGTGCTGGCTTTTTCATCATTGCCCCCGTCTTTGATATCACCCGTATGTGGTGGAAAAAGGACGTTAAACCCCCCAAACACCCACCCACCATCCTTAAATTTAATATCAAGTAAAGGCCTTAATTTCCAGATTTTAAGGCTCACCACCGACCGTTCTGAGGTGTTTTGATGGCGTCTGGCATCACCCCACTGAGATACGCACAGAAAAGTACATGCACAGACCGCGAGGCTTGCGTTCGTTCGTTTTTCTCGTTCGCGCGGCCATCAAAGGCCGGTGTGTTGCAATGGAAGCTCTACTGATCTCTAACACAGACTATTTCGAGCGCACAGGCACAGCTGTCCCAAAACAGAAGCCTCTCTACATAAAACTTAGTAATGGAAGCAACAGCACCTTTAAACCCATGTAGTAACTCACCCAAAATGAAGAAATCCCGAAACCAAGCCAGATATCTGTCCGTCCAATTCCATACATCGCTCAAAACCCAGACGACTGGCGACACAAATAGTTTATTTTTAGAATTCACACTAACAAAAGGGGGGTTAGTTTCCTGTGGAGAAAGAACAACACCATCGCAGAAAATGTATGCCACCAGAGCAGTAGAGGTAAGAGTCTGAATGCTAGCAGCTTACATGATTAGTTCTCGTGGTTTACCACGAAAGAGACCACGAGATGTTTCAATATTTTGCCGTAGCTACAAAGCCTCCGGTTGTATGTGTCTTACCTGGCACCGCTGTAGGCGAATGTGATGGGAGAAATAAGAACAGCGCCCAGCACTAATCCCACCAACACCTGGCTAAGGATAATCAGCCACAGCCCACTGCACACACACACACACACACACACACACACACACACACACACACACACACACACACACACACACACACACACACACACACAAAACACGTAAATGATGACGATAAATACAATATGTGACGTTAGAATTGTGTATTGCATAACTCAGATTTTGTGACGTCAAAATTGTGACCTGCGTAATTATTTTCTGACGTCAAAACTGTGTAATGCGCAAAAAATTTATTTTCTCGTCACTAGCTGCAACGGGTCCGAAGGCAAAAACTGAGTCGGAAGATACCAGAAAAGTTCTCTCCCTTTCATGCCAGAGTCGCAACATCATCATGACTTGCAGGGATACACCCAGAATGAATTGTTGACAAATTACTTCCCTTCGGCTTTGCTACACTACACAATTATTCATTGAAAATGCAGGGAAAGTCACTCTTCCTAAATCCTCGGTGACTCAGCCGGTCACTTTCTTCATGTGTCAGTATAGTTTATGTGCAATAATTAGAACGTTTCTTTGTTTTCTCTTACCGCTTTGTGGTGGTTGCTTTACTTTTAGTTTTACGGAAGTTTAAGCAATGGCGACCTAATAGTGGTAGAGAGGTATAGCAATTTTGTCCATGCCGAAAACTGTGTCTTACCTTCCCAAGAAAGACAGAAAGGGGGCCGGCCCGGATAGCAAGAACGCCACGCCCAGCACAATATTTCCAGCGGCCATGACCACTCGAGCTGTTTCAACTCCCTGTGCAAGAAACGTACAGTCTTACAGGCAACTCCACTCCCCGAAGTGAAAGCACTGCCCCCTTTCCCCTGCCTTGTACTGGCAAAACACAGTATGTCGATGACGTCATTGTGTGGGGGTGATTTTAAGATGAAAGAGAATGACGTAATGGTTTTTTTTCTCAAATGACGTCAATGCACTTACTGCTTTCTTTCCATGTTCCAGTCATCTCAAACTGCACGAGCTTCCCTCGAAACGTTCCCAAGACCATGCCATGATATTAGGTTGTGCTCATTGTGCCGTGGCATGCGATTGGCTGAATTTGGGGGGCTCGACCCTTTTGATTACCGGTTCTTGCTACCAATTCGTTGGCAGATTCGGGGGCTCGGGTCGTGAGTTCGAATAGCGGCTGCGGGCAAATATTTTGTTCTGGCTTCTCTCTCTCTCTCTCTCTCTCTCTCTCGTTGCCCAGTCTTTGATATCACACTTGTGTGGTGGAACAGGACATTAAACCCACACTTACCCACCCATCCACCCATGACCCACCCACCCCATTCACCCATCCCTCTCGAATTCGGGAATCTTACATTTCTGTCAGAAATCCAGCCATAGAAGAGAGTCATTATGGCGTAGAGACCACCAAGCATCACGAAGAGCAAACCAACGTAAAACACACGCAGGTGGAACTGAAAACACAGCAACAGGGCTTTATTCTTGTACTGAAGACACAGTGCCATGCAAAAGAGAAAGCTTTGATAATTATGGACATAACCTGGTTACCACGGTGCCTCGTCACTGACGCGGCGTCCGCTTGCATTGAAAGCATACAGAGCCAAATAACATCGAACACACACACACACACACACACACACACACACACACACACACACACACACACACACACACACACATTCATACACTGCATCTACAGGGTTACAAAAACATGATATCTCATAGTTACGTCAGTTTAGGTATCTTTACATCTTTGTTTCCAGATTATTTTGGAGTGGCAAGTATCTGCCAAACTTAGCCTGGCATGACTCGTTCAGATAGGCATCGAAGGGCACCGCAACTTCGATTATGAGACAGTGTTTTTTAATCGCGATTGATCAAGCACAAGTCTGGTCTGGTGTTCGCGACTGCCTCGAACCTTTCGCCACACACACACACACACACACACACACACACACACACACACACACACACACACACCAAAACTCAGATATGTCTTGTTTCTTACGTACCACTCAGGGTTATCATATAGACTCAATTGCTTACACACGTGAGTCAATAAAACTATTCACCGGCCCCCGTAGTGTAGTGGTTAGCATTTCGGACTATGGACCAGGAGACCCGGGTTCGAGTCCCAGCCGAGGCAAGCGGGATTTTTCCTACCTAGGTCGGCTCCTACCCAGAGCGGGTGTGCTATGGGCCCAATGGGGAGGCTGTTGCCACACAGCCGAGCTTCACCCAGTTCACGGGTGCGAATTCGGGGTGCTTCCCTTGGTATGACACGTCTTATGATGTGGATGATTACACGGCCGGCACCGCAGGCGCCGTACTTCCCGGGCCTGGTTAATGCCGGGATATTTATGACAGGAAGCGTGGAATGCGGCCCTGTCCCGCAGTCCCAAACCACACGGACCTCCATAGCATCATCTTATCATCATCCTCATCTCCATCATCATGCATAATAAAAATTGCCCCAACTTCCGAGCCCTCCGTGGATTCCACCCATGACCAGGGAGGGACACCACTGGAGTCGGCAAAGAGTTGTGGCAGCAAAAAAAAAAACAAAAAACTATTCAGTTGTACCATCGATGGAGATACCATACCTTTTCCAAATGTAGAGCCAGCGTGGCGTTAATAAAACCAAATACGTAGCCACCG